>JANAVB010027397.1:8972249-9049749 GCA_029216955.1 Iris pallida
GGGCGGTAACTCCAGTCGGTAAGCCACTGCACCGACCCTGCCCAAGATACGGAATGGTCCGATGTATCGTGGACTAAGCTTCCCGCCGCCACCAAAACGAATCGTGCCACGCGTCGGAGAAATTCGCAGAAAGACAAGATCATCAACCTAGAACAAAAATACAAGACTTAAAGCTTGATCTAAAACAATCACAATCAGACTCAAATACTAGAAAAATTTAAATTATACCTCAAACTCCAACGGCCTCCGGTGGCTATCGGCCCAATGTCGCTGCCTATCCTGCGCCACCCGAAGTCTATCTCTGATAACCCGACCTTCTCCGCAGCATCCACTACCATCTCAGGGCCAAGCAAAACCCTCTCGATGACATCATCCCAAGACAAAAGGAGTACGGCACCTCCGTCCGTATAGAGCCTCGAAAGGTGACATCTCTATACTGGCTTGGTAGCTGTTGTTGTAAGCAAACTCTACCAAGTGAAGGTGGTCCTCCCAAGATCCTCCGAAGTCCAAGACACTGGTACGAAGCATATCCTCGAGGGTCTGAATCGTCCTCTCCCACTGTCCGTCTGTCTGGGGGTGGTATGCGGTACTGAACTTGAGCGATGTGCCCAAGCTAAGCTGCAAACTCCTCCAGAAGTGGTAAGTGAATCGGATGTCCCGATTCGAGACTATACTTACTGGAACCCCGTACAATCGGACTATCTGCCGTACGTACATCTCGGCCAACCTCTCCGTAGACAAACCCACCTTGAAAGGCAAAAAGTGGGCCGATTTGGTCAATCGATCAATAATGACCCAAATCGCATCCTTCCCTCCTGGAGAGCGCGAAAACCCAGATACAAAGTCCATAGTGATATGCACCCACTTCTACTCAGGAATGGGTAGTGGCTGGAGCAATCCACCGGGTCTCTGCCTCCCGGCCTTCACCTGCTGGCACACCAAGCATCTAGAAACGAACTGAGCCATCTCACGTTTCATGCCATACCACCAAACATGTTGTCTCAAGTCTTTATATATCTTGTTGGCTCCGGGATGCATAGAGTACTGAGAACGATGCACCTCCGGAAGAACCTCCTCCCGAAGTCCTCCGCTCGGCACGCACAATCTGGTACCATGCCTCAACGACCCATCCCCCGCTATAAAGAACTCATCCAGCAGTCCTGTCCGGACCTGCTCCCTGATGACCCTCAGAGCCTCATCCTCAAACTGAGCTTCCCTGACTCTGTCCATCAGCTCCGACTGCACCTGGAGACCCCACATCTGCGCCTCGAACCTAGGAACTATAACCTCTATGCCCAAGCTCTCCAGATCTGCCAGAAGGTGACGATCCATCGTCAAACACATGGCCACGGGATACCTGCTCAAAGCATCCGCGACCACGTTGGCCTTCTCCGGATGGTACTGTAAGGATATATCAAAATCCTTCATCAGCTCTAACCATCGCATCTGTCTCATATTCAGCTCCTTCTGGGTAAACACGTACTTCAAGCTCTTGTGGTCAGTATAGATCTCCACACGCTCTCCATACAGATAGTGTTTCCACAGCTTCAAAGCAAAGATGACCGCTGCCAGCTCCAGATCGTGGGTAGGGTAGTTCCTCTCATGAGGACGTAACTACCTAGATGCATAAGCAATCACCTTTCCGTGCTGCTGAAGCACACAACCCAAACCCCATCCTGAAGCATCACTGTAGATCGTATAACCACCAGACCCAGTTGGCAGCGTCAAGATAGGAGCTGTAGTCAACCTCGCCTTCAGCTCTTCGAATGCGGCCTGGCACTCCTCGGACCAAACAAACTCTTCGTCCTTCCTGGTAAGGCGGGTCATCGGCTGGGCAATCCTGGAAAAGTCCTACACGAACCTCCGGTAATAACCTGCCAGACCCAAAAAACTCCGAACCTCTGCTACTGAGCTCGACGTAGACCAGGACTCTACTGCAAAAATCTTCTTCGGATCCACTGAAATTCCTTCGCCAGAGACAATATGGCCTAGGAACTCCACGCGATCCAAGAAAAACTCGTACTTGGACAGCTTCCCATACAGCTGCTCCCTCCTGAGAGTGTCCAACACAATCCTCAGGTGCTCCTCGTGCTCCTCTGGTGTCTTCGAATAGATGAGAATGTCATCAATGAAGACCACCACGAACTTGTCAAGGTACTGATGAAATACCTTGTTCATCAAGTTCATGAATACCGTCGGGGCGTTGGTCAACCCAAACAGCATGACGGTATACTCATACTGGCCATAGCGAGTCCGAAAGGCAGTCTTCGGAATGTCATCCCGCTTCACCTTCAGCTGATGGTACCCGGTATGCAAGTCAATCTTCGAGAACACCCTCGCCCCGCTCAACTGGTCGAACAAGTCATCAATCCTTGGCAAAGGATACTTGTTCTTGATGGTAAGGTTATTGAGCGCCCTGTAATCAATGCACAGACGTACCGTACCATCCTTCTTGGGGACAAAAAGAACTGGTGCGCCCCAAGGTGAAGAACTAGATCGAATAAAGCCCTTGTCCTCTAGCTCGTCGACCTGCCTCTTCAGCTCCGCTAACTCACTGTTGTTGATTCTATAGACGTGCTGGGAGATAGGCTCAGCGTCCGGCACTAGATCTATAAAAAACTCAACATCATGATCTGGCGGCATCCCGGACAGCTCCTCGGGAAAGACATCCAAGAACTCAGCAATAAGTGGATGTGGCAATACCGGCCCCGCCAATAACGCTCCGCAGAATCCATCTTCTGGCTCCGCTGCACCCCTGGTGAACTCATACTCCGGCTCTCCTGGCAGCCTGAACAGAATCCTGCCCCCTCTGCAGTCGATGCTAGCATGGTGCATGCTCAACCAGTCCATACTAAGTACTACATCGTAGCTCAGAAGTGGCATTACGAGCAAACACGCACTCAGCTCCCGGCCTCTCAAAGAAACTCTCCGCCCCTTGCAAACATTATTAACTAGGATGATGCCATTCCCAGTCATAATCTTACAACTCCTACCAAGATACTTAGCAATGATATTGTGTCTAAGAGCAAAAGAAACAGACACAAAACTGTGCGTAGCACCAGAATCAAATAAGGCCAAAGCTGGAAAAGAATCGAGCAGAATAGAACCTGCGACAACATCCGCAATAGGCTCCATCTCCTCAGCTGCAAGAGCACCCTCTGCTGGCGGTGCTGAACAAACTGCTGCTGCTGGGTCGGAAGTAGACCCCGCTGCTGGACTACCGGCACACTAGCTGGTGCCCTCTGAACGGGTACCCTTTGAGCTGCTCCAGTAACACGGGGGTTCCTAGGACACTCCCGCATCTGATGCCCAGCGGCACCACAAAAGAAACACAAACCCAGCCTCCTCCTGCAGAACTCAAAGAGGTGACCGAGCTTCTTACAGAAGTGGCACGGTGGATCATCCTGCCCCGGACGCTGCTGAACTATCTAGACAGATGCTCTGGCCTGCACCTGCTGCTGATGATGCTGGAACGGCTGATGCTGAAGCTGAGGGCGCTTAGCAGCCCCCGCGCTGCTACTGGCCCCCGAAAACAACTTACGATCCCTCTTCGGCTTTAAGTCCCACTCTCTCTCCACCTTCCGAGCCTCCGCATAAACCTCTGCATATGTCGCATAGAAGAAAGGGATCAGGATCTTGATATCCTATGTCAATCCCTCCCGAAAGCGATCTGTTCGGATCACCGAGTCGCTCACCATGTACTCGACGTATCGGCTCAACCGGCCGAACTCCGCCGCATACTCCTCCACAGTCATATCGCCCTGCTGCAGGTTTTGAAACTGCCGCACTAGGCCGATCTTGTCTATGGAGGAAAGAACTTCTCTCTGAACAGAGCCCGAAACTCAGCCCAAATGTGGCCCTCTCCAGCAAGAGCCGGCTCATTACGGAACCATGTCCGGACAACATCTAACAACTGCAAGCCAACCGCCTCGACCTTCACGTCGTCTGCCAGACGGGAGGCCCTCATCTGGCGCTCGATATCCTCGAGCCAGTCATCAGCATATATAATGCCCTCGGTCCCCTTGAAATCCCTCGGATCCAACTTCTTGAAAGCCTGGATGTCCCAGATCTTCTGCTGCTGCACCTCCCTCTGTGGAGCCCCACGCTCCACCGTAGCCAGAGCCAACCTGTGTGCATCCTCCATGCCCTGGCGCATGGCCTCTGTCTGCCTCATCTGAGCCTCGTGCTGGGCCCGCTGGGACTCCAGCACCTGCTGAAAAAATGCGAGCATCTGCCCCATGTCTGTGGGCAGAGAAGGCAATAGAGGAATAGCTCCCATCACCGGAGGAGTCCCCTACTGAGGAGGAGGAGGAGGAAGAACACCCCCGACAGCTCCCGGTACTGCAGGAAGAGCACCCTCAATGACCCCAGGGACAGTCATCGAAAACGCTGGAGGAGTACCCCCGAGAGCCCCAACTGAAGTCCCATCTGCAGGGGAAGTGACCGAAGCCTGTCCGCCAGAGGTAGCAGACCTCTCCATCTCCCCGTGCTCTTCACCGGGAGAATGAGTCATAACCATCCTTGAGACAGATTGAAAAGAAGATATCAATATGGCACATGAAGGATTATATCAAAGGAGGACAGCTAGAAAACAGTAAATCAATATGAAAGACGGTAAGCAAGATAAGCAAGGAAAGATCCTACTGTGATTGAGTACTCTTAGCCTACTACCTCCTATGTAACACAGGCTCGTAGTCAACACTCTAAGACGAGTGCCGCTACGACATCGTACTAATTGCAACTTCAGGACCTGCGTGGGCCACCACTAAAAATGTGTCACGACCCACACCCGATATAAGGGCACGTGTACGTAACAACGCCCAGCCCTCACCGTAAAAACGGCGTAGAACGCTGTAGGTTTTCTACTCTAACAACAGTTTATATATATATATATATATATCAAAAACCTGTCGAGAATATGGTCAACTCCGAACGGAGGACAAGCAATGAATATATATGAGTGCTCAATCACAACTCTAAGATGATAAGTAAAGAATGAAAGATAAAGACAACATGATGATAAAATATAACCTGTCAAGTCCAAACACAAATAATATACAAGTCCAAGTCCAAGTACAAGTCTCTAATACAATCCAAATATAACAGTCTCAAAAGTAACTGGAGACAAGGTCCAGTACAAAAGATCTACAAAAACTAAGCAATAGGTAAAGTCTCGTCAGACGGAGCTAAGCCCTGCTGGACCAAGGTCTCCAAGTCTAAGCCCACTACGTCATCCGGACCGTAGTAGGTACTGCAATCTTCCTCATCAGCATCTGTAATATTTTGTCAACATATCCAGTCAGGATGGAACGAGCATATATATCTCATAACAGATCTCAAGATAGAATAAAAGCTATAAGACTGTAAATAGAGCATATACAATGAAATCATGGAGTGTACATATATGTATCATGGCATGTAAGCTGTAGAGCTAGAGCTAGAACAGGAAAGTAGAACTGAATCATGGTATGTACACAAATCAAGGTACGCCATATATCCAATGTGTGTGAGTAGCAGTTTCAACTTGTGATCGGCTTGGGTACCTGTCAAGAACTGGCCTGGCAAGTCATATGTGTGGTATATGACTCACAGTGTTCGGGAATGCGGGATGGATCTGATCACAAGCATACGCTACTACTCTTTCTACCCCAACTGGTAGAATGGATCCAAACGGGACACGTCTCTGTACGGGATTCTAATGAGAAGGGAGCTAATCTTCTCTAGAATCAGTGACCATATATTGAGCAAGAGCTACAAGGGAGCTTGCACAATACATCCCAACCAAAGAAGGAGAAACATCTCTCGTCGGGATCCAGGAATACCAATTCGTGAGAACCATGTGTCAGGAATAAGCATATCTACACTAAGTACATGAATTATAACAGTTATCATAAATTGGAAAAAAATTATCAGAGAATGTACTCGCCGGTAATATGATAAGATATGTCAACCAGATCCAATGCAGTGTCTCGAGGACCTATAGAGAACAAGACGTATCAATACTATATTTAGGAAGTAAAGTCAAATCAATTTAAATCCTATTAAGTCATTCTAGGTCAAGATAAGTCTAGTTAGGTCAACCTTGGTCATGGGAGAACATTGGAAGTCAATCCGAATCAAACTAGGTCGAAAGTTGACTTACAGTTGACTTTTGGTCAACGGGTCAACTCCGGTCAACTCTAGGTCAACCCTAGGTCATTGGTGACTAACAGTTGACTTTTGGTCAACTGTCAAAGTTTAATGGAATTTGGGACTAAATTGGGTAAAGTGTTGACCCATAGTTGACTTTTGGTCTAAAAAGCCAACCGTGATAAACCGAGGTGAAGACTAGGTCTAGGCGACTATTTCTAATCATTACCAACCCTTACAACCCATATCCAAGTCTATCTTGGACTTCTAAACCCGTATCTTGGCCATAGGCCAATATCCTAATTTACCCTTTACAAAGGTAAATTTTTAACCTAGGCAAATACCAAGTTAGGCTACCTACGCTTGGTATTTCGACCCGTGCTCCCTAGGGTAGTAGGATACTAGCCTATACGTTCATTACCTACCAAGATTCCTAGGTAGAGTAGACGTTTAGTCCACCTTACGGCCTATTGTCGATATCTTGAATATCTCAAGATACGCAATGGTACGGCGCGATACCGTCGCCCTAAAATCCCGATTTCAACTCGGGAGCCTACCCGCAAAGTCTAATTTACGTATTCTAGGTCTCCCCCAAGTTTCATCGCGTTCCGACATTCGGGGCTCAATTTCACCCTCTAACTCGATCTCCCCTAAATTGATTTTCCACTTTCCTATACTAATACTCTTCTTCTCATTCTTCTTATTCTAATTCTTCTTCTTAATCTTCCCAATTCCTCTTCCTAATTCCCTTCCTATAATTTTCCTTCTAATTCTTCCTATTTTTCTAATCCTTCTTCTTACTCTTCTCCTTAACCTTATTCTTCTTCTCCTAACTCTTCTTCTAACTTCTTCTTCCTATTCTTCCTCTAATAATTCTTCTTCTAACTTCTTCTTCTACTAATCCCTCTTCTTATTATTCCTCTTACTCCTCTCCTTCAAATTCTTCTTCTCCTCTTCCTAACTTCTTCTAATTCTCTTCTTTTAATCATCTAGCTATCTGTCTACATAACTATCCATCTAACTATCTATCTAACTATATATATATATATATATATATATATATATATATATATATATATATATATATATATATATATATATATATATATATATATATGAGGGGGTTAAAGAGGGGCTTAAAGGGTTAAGGGGGGGGGGACTGGCAGCCACTGCTCGGCTTGCTGCTGCTACTGCTAGGTACTGCTGCAGCTGCTGCTCTTCATCTTCTTCTCCTTCTAACTCTATATATCTATCTATCTATATATATATATATATATATATATATATATATATATATATATATATATATAGAGAGAGAGAGAGTTAACTTTGTGAAGAAGCAAAGGGGGGTGCTCCCTACATGGCCGGCCATGAGGGGGCTTAGTGGGTTTGGGTGTGGATCCACTAAGCCTCCAACCCATTAGACTTAGGTTGGGTTCGGTTCGGGTTTGGTTTGGTTCGGTTTGTTTCGGTTTAATTCTAATTAACTAATTAAGCCTCTAAAATGACTAATTAAGCTATGGAAGTAGGGTTTATGGTTTCTAACCTAGTTAGGATGGCATGTGGACCAAGCCCAGCTAGTATGTGGGTCCCACTAGGGTCCAGGCTACCCGGGTCTCCAACTTAAGTCCAAATTGTGTAAAATTCAACTAAACCAAACAAATCCCTAAATATCATATAAAATCAAATAAAATTCCTAAAAATTATAAAACTTAAAAAATGACGAAAATACCCCTAATTTGAAAACTGGGGGTGACACCTATCAGGCTTGCTTGTCATGTCTTGTCATGTCATGTCAATTCACTTGTTATACCGTGCCATGTACAATTATCAGTCCAGTCATGTCAATCAATTCAAGTTATCAAGTTCATGACTAAAGGCGTAAGAATATAAAAGGGCAACGGGGTACGCCATAGGGACTCAAAGTCTCTACGCGAGCAAGAGTACGCTAGGCCAAATGGACCCTGAGCGTAAAACAGCTATACGCGGGCAAGACCTAAGGATAGGCAGCTCTATGCGAGCAAGAGCGCATGCAAGCAAGATTCTACGCGAGCAAACGCTCTATGCATAGCAAGCACCCTATGAAAGCGAAACTTTACGCGCACGAGCACCCAAGTGAAACTTTACGCACGCAAGGCTCTACGCGAGCAAGGGAGAGTCTACGCGAGCGAGGCTCTACGCACGAGGCACTCTACGCTAGCGAGACTCTATGCGGCAGGAGAATACGCGAGCGCGAGTCTACGCGAGCGGGAAGGTCCCTGCGTAGAGTTTGAGTGAACTCGGCGTAGAAGGATTACGCTGGCACGTAATACGTGTGCGTAAAGGGGACACTACGCAGACACGTTAAAACGTGTGCGTAAAAAGGGTAAATGATACGCTAGCACATTAAACGTGGGCGTTAAACTAAATACTACGCTAGCACGTAAGAACGTGTGCGTAAAACTTTATATTCTCCCCAAGGCCAAGACAAGCCGGCGTAAAAGCTCAAGAGCTCAAGAAAAGCCCCATCTCGGTCAAGACGATGATGAAATCCAACCATTCCAAAACCAAACTTGCGTAAAATCAAAATTCCTACTACACGGAACTCTCCATTCTCGGAAACAAGCAAGTCTCAGTAGATCAAAACCATGAAGATCGAAATGCTAAAACTTAGATCTACATGAAATGAACAATGGAAATTAAAAATGTTAAGTACTAAAGTGTCTTAGAATCTCAGGAAGAAGACAATGGAACAATAAAACTTGAGTTCCTTCATGAAGCAAGTTGCACTTGCCTACGGTGGTGCTCGATGGAGAAGAAATGAGGAAGAAGAAAAGAAGAGGAGTAAATGAGTAATGAATGAAGAGAGAGAATGGTAGTTGGGTTAATAAATGAGGGATGGTGGTAGGTAGGGGTTTACATATCAACCCAAACCAAACCCAACCAAGCCGAACCCAATGTAGGCCAAGGCCAGGATAAACCACATGAATCATGAAATGCTAACTAACCCATGCCAATGCAAACCCAAGACTAGCCAGTCAAGACAAGTCGATCTAGGATGAACCCAAAATAAACGAAGGTAAGATTAAACCAGGATCAAGATAAACAAGACAAGTCTAATTACGGGTTGGGATTCCGTACACGTATACCAAAATACGTAATACGAACCACGGGCGTTACAGTTGCGCTCACTAGAGGATCTTCGCAAAGTTGCGAGTATGAAGTTAGCTTGGAAATTTCTAACTAGTGGCTCGTTATGGGCTACATGGATGCGTAACCGATATCTTAGGCAGCACAATTTCTGGACTCAGGAAGTTGACAACAATTCGTCCGTTATTTTCAAAAGCATTCTTCGAGAATGTGCGAATATAAAGCCATACATCACTCGAATCATAGCTGATGGCAAAATGACTCATTTGTGGCGGGACCCGTAGGTCGATCACCAAAGTCTCATAGACATGGCGGGGTGGCACACGTTCTCATTGGAAGGAAGAGAAGAGCTGGTTAGTAGTATTATATGTGAGGGGGAGTGGCGGCTAGATGGTTCCTCGACTCGCCGCTTTGTCACAGGTATTACTGCTATCCCGATAAGTCGGGAGCACTCAGCAGATACATGGGTTTGGGATGGTGCTGCTTCGGGAAAATTTGATAGTCGGTTGGCATACAATCAGGCGAGAACTTCCCATCCGAATATGGTCCACGTGAATTTGTGTGGGTGAAGGGATTGGTTAATAAGATGCAACTTAACATGCTCAAGATCATAAAAGGAAGACTACTGACCATAGACAGAATGGTACGATTGGGTATTCGAAATCAGTTACAAACATGTGTCCTCTGTCAGAAGGAGCCCGAAACGTCCCCACATCTATTCTTCCAATGTGAGTTCTTTTGGTATGTCTGGGATAAACAGTGCCAGCTATTGGATATTAGAAACGTAAATAGTAAAGGGTTTTTTGATCAACTGGAGATGATTGCTGCTAACCGATCGGTTGGAGGAACATGGTGGCGAACTGGCCGGATCAGACTGGCTGCTAGTGTATGGCATGTATGGCGAGCGTGAAACGCTTGTATCTTTGAGAAGACATGTATTTCGTCCATAGGAGTGGTACATAACATTGAGGCGGATGTTAGACTTATGTTATAAGCTTGTAAAATTGGTTCTTTGAAATAAATGAATTACCATTTTATATATATATATATATATATATATATATATATATATATATATATATATATTGCAAATGACCTCTAGCCTAGTGGTTAAGAGATATGCATGCGACCCAAGTGGTCAGGAGTTCGAGCCCCAGTGAGGATTGGGTCGCATGCATATCTCTTAACCACTAGGCTAGAGGTCATTTGCAATATATATATATATATATATATATATATATATATATATATTGATTTTGGACCGAAATTGAAACTAAAATCTAAAATCGAAACCGAATGATTTTTTTTTAATGTTTTCTGATTTTTTTTTTAAATGGACCGAATTTTTAATTCGATTAGTCTCGATTTTCGGTACAAAATTGAATAATACTCGTCTTTAGTCCTGACCACAAAAGATGTCGCTTCCGTGTGCCGACGTCCCTCCGTGCGTCCCCTCCACGTAAGCTCCGTCCCACAGAACCACTTTGCGAATGGGTGTGCACGTGCAACAGCGACCGAAGGGGGGAAGTGCAAGGAATGGGGCTAGGAGCCTAGGAGTAGGGAGCCCTAGCCCAACCCGTGCAATATTGCTTTCAAGCCAGCAAGCCACCACGATGGGGAGAGATGCTTTCTTTCCTCGCTCGCTCAAAAGTGTTAAGAAAATGTGTATGTGGCATCCAAAGGAGAAAAAGAAGGGCTTGTCCCACCTACGAGGAGCAGAGTGCCTCAATCCGCACTATCCCCCCCCACGTGCACCCCTCTAGTCGATCGATCGATCAGTGACATCAGTCTCTTGTTAGTCGTCGCTTAACAAAACAACTGCTGCTGGTGCTACTGCATGCACAGTAGAATCCACTGAGGAGGAAGAAGAAGAAGAGGACCTAAACATTCAGTACCATCTGTCTCAAATCAATTAGAACCGTCCAAACAAATTCTATAACTATGTACTTTAATACCACTTATTAAAAATGCGGTGTCATCCGAATCGAAGTTGGTCTATGAGGTATAATATTGAATTGAGTCTATATGGCTTAAAAGAAAATTTTTATGTAAAATTTTAACTAATTTTAATTATCTATACCATATGATCCACCTCCTCATCGATATGGAACTAAATTGCTAACTCTATTGTCATCTTCCGTGTGAACGTTCAACCAGATATTATTAATTCTTGCACACATTTTCGGAGAGAGAGAGAGAGGAGAGAGAGAGAGAGAGAGATATTGTCAGGTATAACTAGCTGTCTAGCTGTAGCTAGCTTCCAACACTTCCACATGAGATTGCTTTGCTTAGGCTCCACTTGGCTCCCCACCTCTCTCTCTATCTCTCTATAAGTACAGTCATCATCATAACCCTTTCTTCCACAATTTCCACATCCACGTACTAAAGTATGCGTTCCATCGGCCGATATTTTTATTTTCCATTTTATTAATAAATTTTGGCTAAAATATTTCTTGATCCACTTCTTAATTGCAAAAATATTCCCCTTGATTTTTTTTTATAGATAGGTAATTATTTGGTTTCCACGGAATCTAACTTATCATGCCAACTCTTTGACAAAACAAAGATGAGTATTTAACGGTGTTTGGAAACTTTTTGAGTAGAAAAAAAAAATCTAAGGAAAGAAAATAAAAGAAAGAAAAAAAATGATGGTAAAGTTAAAAAAAAATTCTTGTTGGGATGACCCAAGGTACAAAACTTAGGAAAAAAAAGTTTCATTGCTAAAGATATAATTACTATTTAGTCGTTAATTTTCATAAATCATAATTTATATTTACTTTTTTTTAAAGGATAGTTGGATAAATTTTTCCAAAATTCTTTCAATTATTTTCATTTTCTTTTATTTTTGGGAGAATTTTTTTTGAGTGGAATCTATATAATTATTTCTCTCAAATTCTTCTCATCCATTTTTTTCTCCTCCCCTTTCCAAACACCACAACTTATATTTTTTTTTTTTTCCCTCAATTTTTTCTCACCATTTTTCTCTCTTTCCAAACAATAGCTAAATTTTCTTTTTCATCTTTAAGTCTGAACCCGAGTTCGAACCTCCCTAATAACCTTAACAACTCACAACCATTAAGTCCTTCATAGATATTACTTATATCTAGTATATACTTTTTTTATTGGCCGAGTACATTGACATATGGGAAAAATATTTTTAGATGAAACGAAAATACACCTTTTTTTTTGTCAAGAGAAGTAAAAAAATATACTAACTTAATATTGAGAAAGGATTAAAGAGATGGACTTTTCAGATTTAGGAGGAAAAAAAATAATATTGATAATAAAGTTTGAAGTTAAGATATGTTAAGTATAAAACTTATTAATTAATGAGGTAAGCAACCCAAGTGTGAAGGATGCTCTCTCACATAGGAAAAATTATTCGATGAGTCGGATTTATCATGAGCGTTGATTTTTTACACTTGATGGATGAGATCATCAAGTAAATAAAGTAGAGAAGAATCAAGGTTCACAGTAAGTCCGGCTCATTGAATAGTTTTTTTTTTTTTTCTAGTATGGGTCGGTTCTAGATGAGACTTGAGAGGCATATTCTTTACGGGGAGTTAGGGCTTTTGTTTAGTAGGGTGCCCCTCGTTTGGTTCACGGAAGGAAAATTGATTTTCTTGTACTTTCCAGGGGAATGGAAAAGTAGAATTCCTGTCACATTTCCTTTCCGTTGCTTGGTAAAACAAGAAAACCATCTTGGAAATGCCATTTGACTTCCTTTTCAGTGTTTGGTTAGTGCAGGAAAGGAAAGCAAAAATATATCAATGTTCCAATAATATTCTTACCTTTTAAAATAAAATTGACATTATGAAAATCCAAAGGGACCCAGAATACGAGGAGTTAATGGTAAAATAAGCAATAACACATGGTTGGTTTTGTCATAATTTTTTGTAATAAATGTTGAAAAATGAAGAGAAAAAATCAATCCCATGAGTCATGAGTGGAACCATATTCCCTCTCATTTGTTCTCTTGTCAGAAAAATAATTCTCAAATTTGTGGCTACCAAACAAAGGAAAGGAACAACTTTCTTTTTCTGGTTTCTAAAATCCATGAACCAAACCAGGTCTAAAAGTTGATTGCTACTCAAAGAGGGCGTAGGATCTCTAGATCAACATAATCCTACCAAACTAAGACCCTGACTCAGAGCATAGTTCTGATACATGACAAGACAAGTTGATGAGTACATAAATTGTAACATTTTAGTTACTTTTCTATAGAATGCTATAAATTGTAAGCTTCCTGCACGTCGGCTTGTAAAACTAAAGGGCCAAAGCCCACGGGTCCACAGACTTCACCCAACAAAATGCTCTGGATGGCAACCTGATTCGCCTAAACAGTAGCCTACATAAATATTAGGGTTGTTTTTCTACTTCATTAGAGCATCATTAGTAAGTTCCATCCCATTTTATAGATTCTAGATTTAGAAAGTAGAAGCTCATTTTATAGAATAATAAGTTTTATTTTTAGTCCCAATTTCTACAATTTCGGTTCCAACCCGTCCATAGGTGCTAAGAGTTGGCCCTTCCAATTTCTATATTTTAGATTGTAAGATTGTAGAAACTCGTTTTGTAGAACTGTAAGTCCAAATTTGGAACCCAACTTTCTAGATTCTAGACTTTATATTATTTTTTTTCTACATTAATTTTTTACCACACAATCTTTGGGACCGGAGCTCACTTTATCATTTCCTACTATTCTCATACAAATCCAACACATTCTACATTTACCTTCTTCTTTTTTAAAAATTTGGGCCCCATTGCATTTGAGAGTCACAACTACCAATGATGCTCTTAGAGAGAAAAATTTATACTTGACTGTTTTGTGTGAATATAATCTTGTCATCTAGCAAAGACATTGTCATTTGTTTATTACAAGACATTAGGGTTGGAGATGCTCTTTCGTCGTACAAATTTGCAGTATTAATCTCTCGTTCTTTTATCTCGTTCTTTTCGAACTTGGAAGGCCGGTCGTCAGTATTTTGCATAGAATATTTTTGCTTTCGATCGCCTACTCGACGTGGGACTAAATTGCCAACTCCATTGCCATCCGATTTTTGAGCGCTCAACAGAAAATGAAATATGGTACATCCGGTCGTTGTTAGTATTTTGTTGAACCTTCCTACTAAACTGTTCCAAAGACTCTTTCGGTCCTTGTTTGATGAACAGAACTGTTCTGACAGATTGTTGAACCAATCTAAGGTTGCATCTTGTAGTGTGACAGGGAACAATTGACAAGCCAAAGATATTGCAGTAGTAGAGCATCCTTGAGCAAAAGTTCTATACGTGTTCGGCAAGGTCTGTCTTGACATTATTACTTGTGCCATCTTAAAAACGTCGATTCACAAAATCTTTGGACAAATGGAGATTTTTTTTTCATATCTAAAGAATCTTCGAAATCTAATTGTTGTTCTCCTACATTCCAAAGATACCTATCTATGATTTGTTCTTCAGCACTAGAGGATAAGGTCGGAGACTGAGGCTGATGTGAATGTGTGCCCTCTTCTTGGAATTTCTGTTTCTGAGGATGCGGACGTATCTCATAGGTCTCGTTCAGTTCGCAGAATCAGAATCTTGAAAATGTGTCTCATTTTGTTAGCGGAATCAGAATCTTGAAAAAATAAAAGTCATTCGTCTCCTGTGTTTGGATATCAAAGAAAATGAACAAAAAAGAAAATTTATTGACAAGAGAAAAAAAAATATAGAAAAAAATGGTTCCCCTACCAACCAACATAAGGATTCATATTATATTTCCTCCCATTTTTTAATGACATTTTCAACCACCGAAAAAAATGATTGCAATTACAATTTTTCAAAGAAAAAAAAGCAAAAAATTACAATTTTTCCCAACCTAAGGATTCATTTTCCCCCTCTAAGTATTCACTTTTCCTCTCCTCGTTTGGTTCACGGATTTAAGAAAACCAGGAAATAAAAGTTGTTCCTTTCCTTTATTTGGTAGCCACAAATTTGGAAATCAATTTCCTGACAAGGAGAAAATTTGGAGGGAATATGGTTCCACTCATGATCCATGGGATTGATTTTCCCTCCTCCTTTTCCAACATTTATTACAAAAATTATAATAAAAGTAACCATATGACATTGCTTATTTGACCATTAATGTTATTTTTCATAATATTATTTTTATTTTAAAAGGTAAGAATATTATTGAAACAATGTTATATATTTGCTTTCTTTTCCTGCACCAACCAACGGAAAAAAATTTTGTCAAAAATCTACTTTTTTCATGTTCATGGAAACTACAAGGGAATGTAATATTAGGGGTGAGCATCGGGTCGGTTCGGTTCGAACCGAACCGAAAAAAGAAAAACTGAAAAAACCGAGAACCGGTTTTTGATGGACCGATGACCGAACCGAATGTGAAAGAACCGACCAAAATCGAACCGAACAAATATTTCGGTTTTCGGTTCGGTTCGATTTCATGGGCCCAAATGGGCCGGCCCATTAAGAAATAAAATCCTTGACTAATTTCACCATCAAATACGAAATAAATATAATATATAATTTTAAAAAACAACATGATGTACAATTAAATGATGAATGCATAGTTGAACACTTGAACAAATACAAATACAATAGTTCACATATTACAATCGTGGAACACTTGAACAAGTGCTGCACAGCAAGCTTCCATCATCAAAACAACAAATACAATAGTTCACATATTACAATAGGAAAATACTTGAACAAGAGAAGGAAGACAGCATGCTTCCATCATCATCATCATCATTAAACAGCAATACAGATTACAGTGTGCTTCCAGGATGCCATCAACAACAAATACAATAGTCCACATGCTTCCAAGTTCCATCATCTTCATCATCAAACAGCAGTTTAACGCCAAATAAGCCAGGTATCAAAGGACGAACAGTATACTCATCATCGCAGCCAAGGACCAAGTATCACACTATCACAGCCTAAAAATTGGGGACAAAGACGGCTCAGAATACATGCCTCGCCAATTGGCTGCAAATAAATGCTTCGCCAATGGCTGCAGTCAAATCATCATCGCCAAAGCTTAACAAATATATTAGTAAAATTCATAATACTTAAACGGCTGCAGCCAAATCATCATCTGCAAGACTGCAAATAAATGCCTCGTCCATGGTTGCAGCCAAATCATCATCTGCAAATAAATGCCTCGCCTATTCAACATACACAATTCAATGAGTAACCCATCGATTGGGTTGGTGCTGAATTCTAGTGAGTTTTCTAAAGAATCTAAAATGCACAAACATAGTGCACTGAAATTATCAACTCTAATATCAATCTAACAATATAACAATCTTTAACAAATTATGAGAAAAACTGAGAATTATCAACTCTAATATCCTGAGAAAAACTGTAATTATCAACTCTAATATGAATCTAACAATCTTTAACAAATTATGAAATATCAACTGAAATTTTCAACTGAAATTAACAAATTATGAATTATCAACTGAAATTTTCAACTGAAATTAACAAATTATGAATTATCAACTGAAATAACAAATTACAAATCATGAGAAATTATGAATTATCAACCGAATTAACAAATTACAAATTACAAACTGAATTATGAATTATCAACTGAAATAACAACTGAAATTACAAACTGAATTATCAACTGAATTATGAAATATCAACTGAAATAACAAATTACAAACTATAAATTATGAATTATCAACTGAATTACAAACTGAATTATCAACTGAATTATGAATTATCAACTGAAATAACAAATTACAAACTACAAATTATGAATTATCAACTGAATTAACAAATTACAAAATCATGAGAAATTAACAAATTATCATGACTACATAACAAACTTTAATAACAATCTGTAATTATCATGAAAAATCAAAAACTGAAATAACAAACTGTAATTATCATGACTAAATAACAAACTGTTATTTAACAAAATAAGAAACTGTAATTTAACAAGATTTAACAAGATTTAACAGATTACTAATATTAACAAATTATGAATTATCAACTGAAATTAACAAGAACCGATTACTAAATAAGAATCTACTCACACAGTCACACTCACAGTTCCTCAGGAGTCTGGTTAGTAGTCTCTGACTCTCTGACTAGAAAGAATCAACAATGTCAACTGAAATTATCAAGAACCGATTACCGAATGTAGAAGAACCCACCAAAACCAGATCACAGTTGGCCCAAATCTAGGTTAGATCTCCATAGTTCAATACTTCAATGAATCATGCAAGAAAAATAACCAAATAATTAGAAAGAAGGAAATAAAACTAACAAACATCTGTAAAAAAAAAAATTTAAGGGACTACAATTTTTTCTTACCAGATCTCGGTAGTCGGCTAGATCTGTGAGTCGAGAGAGCCAGAGGCCCAGATCTAGGGTTAGGAACTCGAAAAATCCTAGAGAGAGAGAGCACGAAAAACCCTAGAGAGTAGAGAGCACGAGAGACTCAGAGAGAGAGAGATTTTAGGGCACAACTGAACTGACGAAGAGAGATTTCAGAGCAGGAGAGACTCGACTCGAGTCCTCTTCTCTCCAGGAGAGGAGAGCTCAGAGCAGCGGCGGCGGACCAACCCAGAGTCCAGAGACGAGAGACGGAGAGAGAGAGAGAGATTTTAGGGAACAAGTGAAAGTGAGCCCTTATATAATTCAGGGGGTATTTTAGTAATTTCACTATAAATAAAAAATAAGTTTCGGTTTTCGGTTCGGTCGGGTAACCGAACCCAATAACGGTTACCCGACCCGAAATCCGAATTCTCAGAATCCTGGACCCGAAACCCGACCCGAAATTTAAAAAAACCGAACCGAATGACAATATCGGTTCGGTTCGGTCCGGTTTTCGGTTATAAAACCGAATTCTGCTCTCCCCTAGAATGTATTTCTTTTCCGTGAACCAAACGAGGCCCTAGGCATTTGAATCTTTAATCTGAATAATGGGAATTCTTAATGAAAACTCCTCTGACGAAATAGGTCGATAAACTAAAATGTGTTGAAAATTAGTACGAAGACTTGAGTGCCTACCTCGATTTGTGTGGCATGCCACACTATTTATTTATAGGCGTACGAGAATCACATATGTATATGTTATTATGTTTAATTTTTTTACCACGGGGTTTTTGGATCAGTCCCTAATCTAGGTTTGCTTCATTTGTGTAGAATGTTTGTTAATTGTGTGTAAATGGTTTTTTTTTGACGTCATCTTGCCATCACCTAACTGGGCCGATTGGACCTATGAAGCGGATTATTATTATTATTATTATTATTAGAATGAGCAAATGAACAAAGGGCCAAAGGCCTCGTTTGGTTGGCGAAAGGAAAGGAAAGAAAAAGAAATTGATTCTATGATATAATTTTTTGTTGAGAAATTATAATTTCAATCAATTTTATTTACGGCGTTTGAAAAAAAATCAATAAAACTAAAAGAAAATTTTAATCCTTAGAGGAAGAAAATGAATCCTAAGATTAGTAGGAGGAACCACCTTCTCCCTTATTTTCTCTCCTCTTGGAAATTATTCCTTTCCTCCTTATTTTCTTTGGCATACAAACAAAGAATTTTTTTTTTTCTAAGGTTCCAATTTCATGAACCAAACGTGGACAAAGAGAAGAGGGGCAAGTGCAAATGGATAAATAGTTACTTTAGTAAGGGGCATCATCCATGACCAGCGTCTGGGCTTCCTAGCTTCCTAATGGACCCCTCTCTAAACATTTAATAGCTTAACTAGAAAAATAAGTCCACTTATCATAAATATATGGGTAAAGTGCAAAATAAGTCCACTCATTGTTCGTTGGAGTAATGAGAGGGGCTGAGGGGGGCGGGGAGGAGGGGGGGGGGGGGGGGGGGGGGGGGGGGGGTGTCCGGGGCAGAGAGGAGGAGGAGGAGGGGGGCTGGGCTGGGCTGGGCTGGGCGGGGGGGGGGGGGGGGGGGGGGGGGGGGTGCTCGCAGGAGTAAGGAGGGGGGGGGGGGGGGGGGGAGGCTGGCCGGAGGGAGGAGGGAGGAGGGGAGAGGTTAGGGAAGGGGGTAGTTTAGATTTTTTTTTATTTTTTATAAAAAAATTGTCACTTAACGGTCAACAGACGGTAGAGGACTGTCCGAGTAAGATTGCGGGGACCTTTATTTGTTAAATTTGACTAAAAAAATTTCTAGTCGAAAGGTGCACATTTAACGAAGAGTTTTTTACAATTTATTCTAAATATATTGTAGGTTTTTATTTTGAGTTCCTAAAATTTTGTAGTCGAATTGAGTATGCTCTGTTGCCGACGCATTATCATGTTGACATTGTTGGTTTAATTTGGATTTTACTTAATTGGATTCAACATAAATGAACTCGATTCAGGTTTGAGCAAATACACATCTCTACTAGTTAGGTTTTGAAAACGGTTTATTTATAAACCGTCTAAATAATATGTATATCTTCACATAATTATTATTTTTTAAATTAACTAATATGTTAACTATTTGATATTATCTAACTACCTGTAAGTATATCTATAACAAATTTTAATTAAAATATTTATAATAAATTTTAATTAAAATATAAACATATGTATAACAAACTCTAACTAAAATATAGGGCTAATTAGTATTTAGATCCTGAATTTTATATGAGTTTAGAGTTTATTAACCGTGACATGTCCAATTGGAATGTTTAGACCTTACATTTTTCTCCCTATTATACCGGTCCCCCATGCATGATAATGAAACTTTCCTATATAGATTATGGGGGGTATAACGAAAAAAAATCATAATCCAAATTCTCCAATTGGACATGTCATGGCTTAAACCCTATGATGATATAAAATTCAGGGTCTAAGCTCTAATTAGCCCTAGAATATATTCAAATTATATTTATAATAAATTCTAATTTAAACTATTTTTAAATAATATTATAGGAAAATAAATTACATGCAACTCATGTGCATGTAAGACCTCATTTGGTTCACAGATTTAAGGAATTAGGAAAGAAAACTTGTTCCTTTTCTTTATTTGGTAGCCACAAATATGGAAAACATTTTTCTGAAGAGGAGAAAATAGGAAGGAAATAGTTCCTCTCGAAACCTATGCGATTCATTATTTTCTCCTCATTTTCCAACATTTATTACAAAAAATTACGACACAATAGTTACGTGTTATTGTCTATTTTACCAATTAACTTTTTGTACTATGTTAACTATAATTATGTTGGCATCGGATATTATTAGAATCCTGATTTTTTTTTTCTTTCCTGCACCAACCAAACACTGAAAGAAAAATCAAATGGTATTTTTTTAAATATTTTTATTATTTTATTAAACACAGGGAAAAAATCTGACAGTAATCATATCTATTAACATAAAATAATACAAAAAAATTGATTTTTCTTTCGTGACGTGAGCCAAGAAAGCGGCAACAATAAATCCTCGTTTACGGTTTACCACCCCCCATTCAAATCATGTAACAAAACCCAAATTCCTTCTCTTCCGAATAGACCCTGCCCACCTTTGATTCATTCCGGAAATTAGATGTGCAACTCTTCAATTCGAGCCAACCCAATGAATCATATGCTTAGCACGAGCATAATCCCGATCCGATCTCGGGTTCAACATGTGAAGTCCAAGACCAAGTCCGGAGGATCGGATTAGACTCGGGTTAGGTCAGGTCCATCGAATTTATCGGACTCTAATATAATATTTGAAATAATTTTAAACAAAAGTAATATTGAACACATAATCAAATAACAATCAAGTTTTGATCATTATAAAATACAAACTGAAATAAGATTTAGGATAAGGAGTTGGAGGATTTAAAAGTTGGATTTTGGGTTCTTCAGATAATCCGACACATGTATCCGAGCCAAATCCTATTTTTGATCAGGTTCAAATATTTTAATCCAAACCTAAGGTCGAACTCGAATATCTTCAACTTCAATCCAACCTAACCCAACCCAATAACGGCTTTACATGATCAGACTCGGGTTTAGTCCGTCCGAGTTGCACCCCTACGAGAAATGTTAAATCCTCTCCTTGCTTCTGACCTGACCTTGGTTACTCGTATTCAAATAATAATTTAGCCATTACTAATAGAGTTGATAAGCTGACAAACTTGTTTGAGGCTGGTTTTAGGATTACTTATCGCTTGCTTCTTCTTCTTTTTTGAAGATAACAATAACTTATCAAAAACTTTTAACAAATAATTTAATTTTGATCTGGCTCTTGAAAGAGACTACACGTATAAAAATTATTATACATAAGGTAAATATTCAGTAACATTAACATCTCCTTACTTTTTATGTAACCTCTTGGAAAACATGAGAGGGAAAAGAAGAATACCTTCACAATTAAGTTACTTTTTGCTTATCCAGCAGGCCAGGCCAGGAGTAAGTCAGACAAGATTTCGAACTTGGACAACCCCCCTTTACTTAGGGCAACCCCCAGGCTCAGCTTGATGCCAATAGAGGCCGGGATCGTGGGTGACCCTCCAATATAATCCTACAATAAGGGTCAAGGGACAACCAAAACTACGCTCCGGATAGGGCACCCCAACCCCCTATGCCAGTCCTGTTATGTACAAAGTCCTGAGCATTACGTCAGGCATCTAAAAAAAAAAATTACTTTCCGGTTACCAACAGCAACACCAAACCTTGCCTAGACTACATAATAATCAAATAAGGCAACCCAACCCCCCTATGTAGGTATTGTTATGCACAAAGTTCCGAGCGTTATTTTTGGAGAATTTTTTTTAGAGGATACATAATTACATACATAGTAATCAAACAGTTTTCCTTCTCTTTCTCTTCCTTACAAAGCAAATGTAAGCATCAGCGTTAGGTCTCACATCAGTATGCCATTAGACATATCTAACAGTTGCCAACAAACCAATACTATGTAAGCTGTGCACTCACTCCAGGACTTGGTCGTTGGTGATTGTGACAGAGAGCTTCTTACTTAATTTTATAGAATGAAAATGAAGTGTATCTTATATGTCTGATCAATGTTTTGTATCTAACCTGACTATGTTATTTCCCAAATTAGATGAAGCATATGATACTTAAATTAGCATATATTCCTACTCTTTCTTTCCTTCACTAAGAAGCAGTTGTGCTGTCCTGGGGAAGTAGGCAGAGGTCAGTATAATAACAAGTATAGGATTAAAGAAAAAAATATTCAAGGATATGACTTCAAAGTAACTCTATGATGCTAAAATATGCACATGCAACTTTCATGGCTCCAACTCCAAAAGTGTGAAAAGAGACTTATGGAGGGATGGATATGATCATGTTAATGAGCATGCTAATTTGCTTTAAAATGTATAGTAAATTAGTATATGTTCAAGTTTCAAATTTCATGTGCATAATCTCATGGTTGTGCAAATTGGATAGTGAGCAACTCCCCTTTTACTTCACAGTAAAAGAAGAAACTGGAATTTGAGGCTGACAAAAGCACGGAAAAGTTGATGCATAGTTCATCAAAGCGAAGGCTAAAATTCAAATAGACAGACAAAAAACTTACAAAAATTGTTTCTTCTTCCTTTTTTAAGACATTCAGGCTTACTGCTAAGTAATTTTCAATATCTTCTTGAAGAAATTGTTTCTTGGAGGTCAGATTGAATACAACAAACAGAGGTATTGTACTGACTGCAGAACATATTGTGATTCCTTAACAAGATTTAATATTCATCAAAGATATTTTTATTTCATACATCGCATGTGGAATTTGGGATTTTTTTTTTACTGGAAATTGCTGAGAAACCCAATTTCGGGGTGGGCTTTTATGAAATGCCCACCCGCTGGATAAGTTTTATGAAATACCCAGAATTAAGTATTTTCACGTTAAATATTCCAAGATTCCCTTTTAGATGCCACCCGCTAGAAACTGCTATTTTTATAATACCGAAACTACCCCTCCGCGCGAATTGGTCATCTATATGTATTTGAATTCAAAAAACTCAGATCTGGATTGCGATTTTCGTCTTCTTCTTCTTCACGGAAAATCTGAATTCCATTGCTCTCATATTCAGCAGAGATCGCAAAGATCGTTCGTAGTTCGGTGTATTTTTCTTCAGTCGAACTCAGATCATCGCTCGTCATCATCATCACCATCATCATCATCTTCATCGTGGAGACATTTGAACTCAGATCTTCAATTGTGGAGAGAAGATCTTTCTTCTTCTTTTCCATAAAAATTATCATCGCTTTGAAAGAAGAACGAAACTCTTTATTCCTGAAAAAACTAAATTACACGTTTTAACACTGGAAATGACCATTCTCCGTCTTAATTAGGACGGAGAATGGCATTCTCCGTCTTAATTAAGACGGAGAATGGCATTCTCCGTTTTATTTAAGACGGAGAATGCCATTCTCCGTCCTAATTAACACGGAGAATGACATTCTCCGTTTCCGTCTTAATTAGGACGGAGAATGTCATTCTCCGTCTTAATTAGGACGGAGAATGGCATTCTCCGTTTTATTTAAGACGGAGAATGGCATTCTCCGTCCTAATTAACACGGAGAATGGCATTTTCCGTGTTTCTAACACGGAGAATGGTCATTCTCCTGCGTTTTAACACTAGAATGACCATTCTCCGTGATAAATTACACGGAGAATGGCATTCTCCGTCCTAATTAAGACGGAGAATGGTCATTCTCCGTTTAATTTAGCACGGAGAATGGCCATTCTCCGTCTTAATTAGGACGGAGAATGCCATTCTCCGTTTTATTTAACACGGAGAATGACATTCTCCGTTTTATTTAACACGGAGAATGGCATTCTCCGTGTTTCTAACACGGAGAATGGTCATTCTCCTGCGTTTTAACACTGGAATGACCATTCTCCGTGTAAATTAAGACGGAGAATGTCATTCTCCGTCCTAATTAAGACGGAGAATGGTCATTCTCCGTGTAAATTAAGATGGAGAATGCCATTCTCCTGCATTTTATGGTTAGCTGAAACTTTGGAGGGCCATAACTTTTGACTGGGAGGTCGAAACGAGGTCCCGTTTGTCGCAAAATGAGCGTATCATCGAGAAGACTGAAAGTAATCGCTTCACCGTTAGACGGCCTTCCGAAATTTTAGATTCGCAAAAAAATGATGTTTGGACCTCCGTTTTAGCACTTTTGTCGTTCGTCCCGGTCTTTCCGAAATTTTTCGACGAGTTTTTGAAGATTTTTGAGGAGAAAACCTAGATTCGAAAGTGAGCAGCGTATGGAAGAAGATGGAGTATTGAAACGTTTTTTTAAGAGCAGTTTTGTGGGTGTTTCCAATAAATTAAAAGGAAGGACAAAAGGGTCATTTGGAACCCGCTTTGGATAAGTTTCTCTAATTCTGGGCACGCGATGAAAGTTTTTTTAGCGGTGGGTTTTACATAAAACTTTTTTAGTTTTTGGGCATTTCATAAATCTTCCCTTTTTTTTATGATTGTCAGCCTGTACGTACTAGTATATATGTGCATGTATTGCATGTATTTCATAAACTATTATTAGGAAAACTAAAATAAATTTGTCTTAATTATTCTAAATTTATTAATATATTAGTATTATTATATATATTAATTTATATCTTAATTTTAATAAATAATTTTAATTAGTAAAGATACGCAAAAATATATTTTTAAAAAAAGTTTTACGGTGAAGCTATATTTTTTTCATTATGTAGGAGTATACAAATATATACAAATATACATTCATAATTTGGTGTCGTACACAACATATTAAGTTTTAGTGGAACCAGGCTAAGAAATATAAATTTCATCCATTAATTGGTGTTATATGAGCTGGTACAAGTGAGTGAGGGCATCTAGTATAAAATGACCAACTCTTGGTTGATAAACTATTACAAAGGAGCATGATATTATTTTTAATATGATAATTATGCAATCAAATTATATCATCAACCAATCTTTTTTTTTCTTTCTTTGTTGATGCTAATATCATTCTTAACATGTCATTCCACAGTGATAAACCCATCATAGAAGAAACTTAATTTGATAACCACCTCATTCTAATGATCACCACAAAATATAAGTCATTAATTAGTCCCTCATAACACACAAATTATTATTAGTACTATAGTACATGAGGATTCAAAATACTTGATTGAGTCTTCAACATAAGACAAACAGTCAAGGATGATGAGCAGACTGAAGCCAGAAAGTACTCAAAACACTTCTTTTTCCATCCCCAACTCCATGCAAAAATTGTCACCAAATCATGAAGGCCACATGGCTCTGGACTCTATGAATTGTCATGGTAACATGAATCATGATTGAGCAAGCCCCTGTGCCATCCTCCTGGTTGCATAAGCACTTTCCTGTCACCCCAAAATTCTCGGGTCACCCAACCAAAGCTGAACTAGTGATGTCTCTGTTCATTACTCCCATGAACCAATGGCCCCATGATTTCACAGGGATATCACCCAATCTTTTCTTTAAAAATCTAATCATCAATCACCACCGAAGGTGGTAAAAGATTGTTCAAAGTATTGAATTTAGGGAAGGTGATTAAGGCCCTGTTTGGTAAAGATGAAGTGAACTTGGATTCCTAAGTTCGGGTGAAGTGGGGAAGGGAATTTAAGTTCGGGTGTTTGGTTGGTGGGGGAAGAGGGGAAGGGAACTGGCAGAAGTGACTGCTGCCAGTTCCTGTCGCGGGATTTTGGTTGGGTTTTTGGGCTGCTCCACATCCGGAGTTGGCAGCCGGATGTGGGTGGAAGTTTTTTTTTTTTTTTTTTTAATTTTTTTTTTCACTGTTCTTTCAACAAAAATCTTAATTAGTTATAGATTTTATTTTATTTTTGCTAACAACCACACTAATTTCTTGCTGATTAATATAATTAATTTAATTAATAGTTTTTTTCTTAGTAATTTTAATATTTTTTGCTAACAGCCGCATTATAATAATTTTTAATAGTAGTATAATTAATGTAATTAATAGTTTTTTTGCTAACAGGCGCACTATTTTTTTTGCTAACAGCTGCACTAAATTTTTTTAAAATGGAAAGAATAGTTAGATAATTAATATAATCAATGTAATTAACAGTTTATTTAATTTTGAGTTGATAAATTTTGAGTTGATAAATTTTGAGTTAATTTTCCACTTTCCACTTTCCTATTCCAACCAAACACATTTATCTAATTTTCATTTTCCACTTTCCACTTTCCTATTCCAACCAAACACATTTGTTCCCTACTAGAGGACAAGGAAGTATATGGATTTCAATCCATCTTCCATCTTTGTAAGTCCAAATCCAAAAAAAATCACACTTACGGTTTACCAAACAGGCCCTTAACTCAAGTTCTTAAGAAAATTGAAGTGCAACAACAAAAATAAAGGGTTATTTACACTAACTACCCCTATATTTTTGATTTATAACACGGGGTACCCCTACTTTTAAACTATTTACACTAACTATCCCTATGTTTTTGGTTTATTACACGGGGTACCCCTACTTTAAGGAAAAATAAAAAAATTATAACACTAACTACCCCTACTTTTTCTAAAGGGAGGGGTAGTTAGTGTAAATAGTTTAAATCAGGGGTACCCCGTGTTATAAATCAAAACATAGGGATAGTTAGTGTAAATAACCCTTAAAAATAAATTATATTATATTTAATATAATATAATATAATATATTCGTTTGAACACTTGAGAAAAATTTGAAGTGCATGCATAAATAAACCAACCGCCCTCCCCTTCCTCTCATATTCCTGTTGCTCATGGCGAAGAAGGTGTGGGTGAAGTCCCTCCAGTGCAAGTCCAGCAGCGCAGCGGACGACGTCTACATCCCCAAACCCTCCCCGAACCCACGCAGCAAACCCGTCCTCCCCCTCTCCTCCTGCACCAACTCCTCCCGCGCGCTGCGCGACGTCGCCGTCTTCTTCCCAAAGCCCAAGCCTCCCCCCACCGCCTGCACTCTCGCCAACAACAAACCCATCAGTGCCTGCAGAAGCACCAGCTCCTTCCCGACGCTGACCGAACTCCCTGTGGGCCACTCCTCGCGCCGGGTCGTCGAGATCATCTTCACGTCCAGCTGGTCCACCTCCTCCCGCTTCCCGGGACGCGTCGACATGCTGTTCCGCGTCCACAACCCGCCCCGCGCCGTCGCCCGCTTCGAGGAGCACCGCGCCGCGGTCCGCTCCCTCGCGGCGGCCGACCCCCGGTGCGCGGCCGACGGCAACGAGATGATGCGCTTCCACTGCCCCCCTCATCCCCCCCGCGGCGGCGGCGGCGGCGGAGTCTACGACGCAGCCGTCCTGAGCTCGCCGGACGGCGGCTTCCGCACCTTCGCCGGCAGCGGTGCAGCCCACGAGAGCGCCTCCGGCAGCGGCGGCGGGGTTCGTGGCACGCGGTCCATGCTGGTCTGCCGCGTCATAGCCGGCCGCGTCCGGGAGGGCGGGTCGGAAGGGGAGTCGGCGTCCGGCGCAGGGAAAGGGGAGCTCGTAGTCTTCGACGAACGTGCGGTCCTGCCGTGCTTCTTGATCATCTACTCCAATAACACAACAACAACAAGCTCAAGCAAACAAAAACTACGTACTCTTTCGAAAGGAAAATGCTAAAGTGGCCACGGGAGGGTGACCGACCGCAGGGCTGGCCTGTGCCTACTCCTCCTCCCATTCGCTCCCCCCCTTAACCACATGGGTCCTACACCCGAAAATTTTAGGCCCCCCTCGAATGGATGGACGACACGTATCTGCGGGCCAGGACAGCGGTCTATGTAGCAGCTCCGCTTTCGAAAACATGCATGATCCATTCCGACACTATACTCAGTTCGATTATTACTGTCTTTTCGAAACGTGTGTGTGTGTATATATATATATATATATATATATATATATATATATATATATATATATATATATATATATATATACTGTAAACTCTGATTAGGAGTTGTTTTGGTCGCTTTTGTCTTGGTATGGATATTGAAGGAAAACGATAAGTTTACTACCAAATTTTTACAACTTTCGTACAGCCTCACTCACCTATTTCTTACACATAGGTACCACCGGATCCCACCACCTCTCATATCTCTGCTATATGGACTCCATTCGACTCCATCATTTACTTTTCTCTTCCAATCTAAATCTGACACGTGACAGGTTGTAAGCATTGGTTGTAGGCATAGCAAAGCTCGGATATTGAAAGCATAGATAGCGAAAAGTGAGGGGTTCGGTCCATGTCGTGTCTTGTCTTACTTGACTCGAGGTCAATTTCTCGACGGACAAAGCCATGAAATATAGCGTAGGCTTTCTGGACTGTTGTGGACCGATTTTGTAGTCTAGCTCTACTGGTCGATGCCTGCTGTTTTGTATGTTTATGGAGTTTGTTTGAAATCTTTGGCATGTTGCAAGAAAATGTTTTTGAAGGAGCTTAGCTAGTACGCATGTTGGCATAGTGACACTGACAGACGAATATATAGAAATCTATGTACATTATTGAAACAGTGGATCGATCGGTCATGCAGCTGAGCCAAACGAACTGGCTGTGAGAATAATAATAATATAGAGTGTGTCGACAACCGCACTGTTCCTGCGTCCGTGGAGAGATCTAGTGCAGGAAAGGATTTTGACCGGATGGCTCAATATGGTTAACTTCCGCCAGATAGTAAAAGTTAATAAATGTAGAAAAATAATATACAAAAATACTATTTGGCTTCCAAAAAATTTGGATGATACTAACTTCCATTATGTGGCATATGATATGCCTGATGACATGACAGTTGACATGACAAAATTAAACATTAAAATTTAATATTAAATTTAGTATTAATATTAACATGGACATTAATATTAAAGTTAACATGATCATTAATATTAACTTTAATATTAACATTAAAAATTAATATTAACATTAAATTAAAATTAGTATTAACATTAACATTAAAATTAATATTAGAATTTAAATTAATATTAAATTAACATGACTATTAATATTAACATTAACATTAAAATTAATATTAACATTTAATTAAAATTAGCATTAACATTAACAATAAAAAAATTGGATAATTATTTTTTTCGATTTAAACATGACATGTCAGTTGCCATGTCAGATGCCACATAATGGAAGATGATATCACCCAAAAAATTTGGGAGCCAAATAGCATAATTGAATAATATATATACCTCCAAAATCTCTTCCTTCTATGTCCTTTCACCACGTGGTCCTCTCATATTCGCTCATATTATTACATGTACGTACTGTTAGATTTTTCTTTACTTTTCTTCTTTTAATATCTGCAACAAAAATAAAATAGTAAATTGTTACCGGCCTCCGGAGAAGTCGTGCACATAGCATCTCTGCCCGGTTTGTCTCTCGGTGTTTGGTTTGCCAACAGGTTAAAGCAGAATATCAGAGGTCCGCTGGACTTCTTCAACCCTTACCGATCCCAGAATGAAAATGGGAACATATAACCATGGATTTCGTGACCGGATTGCCCAGATCTCCGGCCGGCAGAGATGCTGTTTGGGTAATTGTGGACAGGCTTACCAAGGTGGCACACTTTCTCCCATTCAGAGTTGGACAGTCGACGGCGCAGCTAGCAGAGATATATCTCAGGCAGATCGTCAGGCTTCACGGTGTGCCAGTCAGCATCACCTCGGACAGGGATTCAAGATTCACATCACACTTTTGGCGCAGCTTGCAGAAGAGTTTGGGGACTCGCCTTCAGTTCAGCTCAGCTTATCACCCGCAGACGGATGGTCAGTCAGAGCGCACAATCCAGACTCTTGAAGATATGTTGAGATCTTGTACCCTTGACTTCGGTGGTTCATGGGAGAATCATCTGCACCTGGTGGAATTCTCGTACAACAACAGTTATCAGGCCAGTATCCAGATGGCACCCTTCGAGGCTCTTTATGGCAGGAAGTGCAGATCCCCGCTAGCATGGGACGATGTCGGGGAGAGGCAGATGCTCGGACCCGAATTGATTTTTCAGACGGTTGAAGTGGTCAGGAAGGTCAGAGATCACCTCCGAGTTGCCCAGGACCGCCAGCGCCATTAGGCCGATGCTCGTCGGCGTCCCTTAGAATTTGCTGTCGGCGACCATGTATTCCTTAGGATCTCGCCTAACCGCGGCGTCATTCGCTTTGGCGTGCGGGAAAAGCTTAGTCCTAGGTATATAGGGCCGTTCGATATTCTAGAGCGAGTATGAGATGTATCCTATCGTCTCGCTCTTCCGTCGTCGCTAAGTGAGGTACATAATGTATTCCATGTGTCCCAATTACGACGGTATATTCCGGACCCGAGCCACATCCTAGACCATTCGGAATTGGTTGTTGGTACCAACCTTTCGTATGAGGAGAGGCCCGTGTCTATTTTGGACCGGAGGGAAAAGATACTCAAGAACAAGACTATTAAATTAGTCCGTGTTGCTTGGGGTCATCACTCTCTAGGTGAGTCAACGTGGGAGCGTGAGGACGACATCCGATCGCGATATCCCTACCTGTTTGACTCGTGAGGTATAATGTCTTTCTTATGCCTTACGTTTTCTCTTCCTTGCTTGCATTGTATGATTGTATGATTGAACTGCTTAGTGTAGCTTGCCTGTGCTTAGTGTAACTTGTCGTGACAATCTCTAGCTCCTTGATTAAATTCCGAGGACAGAATTCTTTTAAGGTGGGTAGAGTTGTCACCCTCATTTCCCGTATTTCCCGTATTTTGTATTTATACTCGTATCTGAATTTTGGCATGTATTTTTATTTTTCTCAACTTGTGGAATTTCGGTATTTCTCGTATTTTGGGTTTTGACATGGCCCGGTTTTAATTGGTTTGGGTTGGTTTGGTTTGGTTTAATGTGTATTGGAACACCTTAGCCAATGCTCCACCCTCAACACACCACATCCCACCCTCATTAAAACTCCACCAACTTTTTCTCTCTCCTCAAAAACCTTCATTAATTTTCTTCTTCTCCTTCCTCTACACAACACCAACCCATAGGCAAGTGCACCTTGCCACCACATGAGAATCCTATTTTATTTGTCCATTTGCTAGATTAGGACATGGTGATCAACATTAGAACTTGGCATTTTGTGATTTGGAGTCTCCATTGTTCTAGATCTAAGTTTTCTTTATTTTCGGATTTACATGGTTTTGATCCATTTAAGTTGGATTTTTATGGGTTTTGATGTTTCCATGTGGAAGAGAATTCAATTTCACCCAAGTTGGAACTTTGGAAATCCGGATTTGGAGTTCGGATGGCCAAGTTGTGATGTTTTGAAGTTTTGGGAGCCATTGGAGCCTCTTCTCAGCCATGGAGAAGAAGACCCTGCGCGTGCGTGCTTTTGCGCGTACGCTGCTCCCCTGCGTGCGTGCTTTTGTGCGTAAGCTGCTCCCCTGTGTGCGTGCTTTTGTGCGTACGCAGCTCCCCTGCGTGCGTGCTTTTGTGCGTACGCTGCTCCCCTGCGTGCGTGCTTTTGTGCGTACGCAGCTCCCCTGCGTGCGTGCTTTTGTGCGTACGCTGCTCTCCTGCGTGCGTGCTTTTGTGCGTACGCTGCTCTCCTGCGTGCGTGCTTTTGCGCGTACGCTGCTCTCCTGCGTGCGTGCTTTTGTGCGTACGCTGCTCTCCTGCGTGCGTGCTTTTGTGCGTACGCTGCTCTCCTGCGTGCGTGCTTTTGCGCGTACGCTGCTCCCCTGCGTGCGTGCTTTTGTGTGTATGCTCCCCCTGCGTGCGTGCTCTTGCGCGTACGCCCAACCCCCTGGCCCCTTGCTTAAACCCATTGGCTCTTGGAGTATTGGTTTTATTTCTCGACTTGGTTTCTCTTTTGTGGATTGGGTTTCCTGAGATCTTGTTCAACACAGCACGACTATCTCGACCCGACACGGCCTAACACGATTTGCAAGTAATTGTTTATGACTAGTACGATTTTCGGGATTTTCTGTGAATTATGATCCTGGTATTCTCTGATCTCCTTGCTAGTGACCCAGTGGAGTGCACACCTAACTTGTAACTTGTAATTAATCCTTGTGACTTGATAACTTGATAGTGGCCCGTGGCGGCGCACTCCTGACTTGTAGCATGACTTGATAACTTAATGCTGTTGCGACGGCTAACTTAGCTTGACCTGCCTTGACACCGTGGGTGGTTCTTTCTTGCTTGCTTGTTAAATCCACTTGTCCTGTCTTACATCATGTCTAGGATAGGACTCCTGAGTACCACGGTCAGGGGTACCTACCAAAATGGATTAAGACTAATAACTAGAATAACACAGTAGTCATGAAGAGATGACACAGCTACAGGCAATCCCGTTACCTGGGCGCTCTTGGGATCTGTAGCCTGCCGTCGAGTAGGGCACATTTCCAGCACACTGTCATGTGTTGCACCTTCTAAGTCACTTAAGGGTACATGCATTTCCTGGACGATGTACCCACCAGAATTCAACCCCTAACTTTCGACCTGGGTAACCTGGATGGTCTGTAGGGCTTGTGGCTGTGGAATCATCTCACTGCATCTTGTTAGTAATTAGGTCTGTGATAACCCTAGTTAGTTAAAGTAGTAAGCCGTAGTATCTGCTTGGCCGTGATTGATTGAATGAGGTATAACCAGTCTAGTCATGTCTTGATCCAGTACAAGATTGCTTCCTGTCTTGATTTCTCACATTATTATCTTGCCGATAAATGGTGGGAAACCAAGTTCTGTTCAGATGAAGGGTTACAACCCCGATCCTTGTTTGGGTTACGGGTTGTAACCTGGTTATCGGAATAGTTCCATGGTTATCTCGTCGTATATCATCCTGACATGTTTTCATAAATTCTAGTGTTAATATTAGATTTTCTTGTGCCAATTGCTGGCTTTTGTTCTTATTTCGTGGCCCCCTTGTGGCACTTGCTCTTTCTGGGGTTGACCCAGCTGGTTTTGTGTGGCCAGATTTTGGAGCAGCTCCCGAGGATCTACCAAGCTTCCAGCCCAATGGTGACAACTAGACGGAACCCGGGCCAAGAGTGGGTTTTCCTTTTTGTCTTGCCCACTTTATTGTAAAACTATTCTTTTGAGGCATTTAGCCGACGAGCACCTGTTAGCTCGATGCACTTTTACTTACTATCTGCCTACGGGCTGTAAACATGATTAACAAATCCTAGGGTTGATCATGTACGACTAAACTCTTGCTAGTCCTAACATTTTGTAACGACTAGCTTCATGATCAGCTGAATATGTAATATTTGGGACGCCTTATTATTGTATATTTAATGATCATACATCTTGCGACCTTACTTACTTGCTTGTGATTGAGACATTAGGCTTGTTCATGACCATAAGAGACTGTTGGCTTGTAGTAAACCCTCATATATCTAGACAGCCGTGACCGTATATCGAGGTAGTTTCCATTTCAATATACGTAGCTGGCTATGTCTACCTCCGCTCTCCAGTATTCTGGTTCTGGGGCGTGACACTTTCTTAGATAAGAAATTTTCTAAGAATTTCCGAAAGTCAGAAATTTGTCTATCTTCTAAATTTTTCAAAAATTTTGGCGGAGTCTCCTTTGTATTTAGGAGCCCCAAAAATTTACAAAAAACATATATATGATAAAAGAAAGATATGGGCTCGCCGACCCCTTCGGTGGAGCAACTCTCAACACCGGAATCACGCAAGTAAATAATTGGGCTCGCCGACCCCTTCGGTGGAGCAACTCTCAACACCGGACCACGCAGTTATAAAAGAACAAAAGGAACTGGAAACTTTTACCTGAGCAAGCAATGGTTACCTTTCCTTTAGCAATTTGTCGGGTCGCGGCTTGCTAATAGTTTTGCAGTTTATCAAAATGAGCAAATGTTTATCCAACTATACTAGTTAATATGCAAGACTTTATAACATATATCTATATATGTATATGTATATATATATATATATATATATATATATATATATATATATATATATATATATATATATATATATATATGTATATATATCATGTAGATAGTATAAAGAAAATCAAATCAACCAAAACTCTTCAATATCAACATTTTAATTTTTGTGCATAAAGTAGGAAAATGTAGAAACGAGACTTATTTCTAAATATGAACACACAACATTGAGTACTTAATACTAAGTAGAGAAGCGCAGGGTCCTTGTACTTTTACCTTCCTGGCGTGCGGTCCAATTGTTCAGTTCCAATGTGTATGTCAAACTTACCCTTGGAGAGTCCCATGTTCATGTATGTTTATGTGTTCATAGAAATTCAAGTCCAAACAGTTCAGGTCCACAATCAGTTCCTTTAATTGTGCATACTTACCCGTGATATGCCACAAATAATAGTTCCAGTGCCAAATTTTAATTCCTTTGCCTATGTCTATCAAAATTGAATATTTACTAGAAATCAGAATTTGTAAAATTTTAAATATCTCGAATTGGGTTAATTGCTACCAAATTTTCAGAATTAAAATCATAATTTAGCGAGATTACCCTAACTTACATTCCAAATCATAATCTTTGTGAAAAGAAGAAAATTTGTATCTAACATGAAACTTCAGGTTTATATTATCCTATACAAGTTCCAATTCCTAGTTTAAACTTATCATAAAAGAAAATTTATATGTTCTTAACTTAAAATTTAGAATTAAATATGAATTCCTAATTATTCAGAATTAACTTAGATAAAAAACTTTATTAGAGAAGGAGGAGAAGAGGACTTGCCTTGGATTGGGAATGACCTAGACTTCTCCACAAACCCTAATTTGAACCCAATAGCAAAATAACAACCCTTGTTAGTACTCTAACCTAGTTTGAATTGGAAATATAAGGATTGGGGAAAGAAGATGAGGATTACCTAGGGTTTTCCTTCTTGGAAATTGAAGTGGAAGAGGAGGAGGATGAAGAAGAGGGGGTGGTGGAGATGGCCGGGGAGGAGGCGGCCGGCGGCGGCAGGTGGGCGGCGGCAGGTGACGGCAGCAGCAGCGGGCGGTTGGGGGGGTCGGGTGCGTGTGTGTGTGTCTGTGTGTTTTTTTTTTCTTTCTTCCTTTCTTTTGTGTGTGTGTGTGGTTTATATAGAGGGAAAGGGGGGTTATATGGAGAGAGGGTGCTGGTGGTATTGGGGTTTTGGGTGTGTGTGTGTTTGTGTGTGTGGGGGGGGGGGGAAGAGAATTATATAGAGAGAAAGGGGGTGAGGTGTCCCCCTTCCACACAAGTCCATAGGACACATGGGGGACACTTGGCCCCTTAGGTTTTTATGTTTTTAGGGACACTTGGTCCTACCTAGAGTTAGGGTTAGTGACACTTGGTCCTACCTAGAGTTAGGGTTAGGGCATGACATGGAAATAAATAAATGACAATAATAATAATACTAATAAAAATAATTATCATAATAATGATAATAATAATAATAATAATAATAATAATAATAATGATAAAATAAGAGTATGACAAGTCTACTCCCCTTAAAAAAATTCTGTCCTCGGAATTTGAAATAACTAGAGTAGCGGTATGATTACTGACCTGACTTAGGAAATAGATACGGATAATGTTTCCGCATATCTTCTTCCTTCTCCCAAGTTGAATCTCCAGGCGAATCCTTGCTCCATGCGACTCGTACTAATGGGATGATCCGATTGCGGAGTACCTTCTCTCTTCGATCCAAGATCCCAACGGGTTTCTGTTCTATCCGTAGTATAGGCCCAACGGTGATTTCTGAATGGTCGAATATATGGCTCGGATCCGACACATATCTTCGTAATTGGGAAACATGGAATACATTGTGAACTCCCTCTAGTGTTGGGGGTAAAGCAAGCCGATATGATACATTCCCTACTTTCTCCAATATGTCGAAGGGCCCAATGTATCTCGAACTCAGTTTTCCTCTGGTCCCGAATCTGATGGTTCCCTTGGTTGGTGAAATTTTCAGAAAAACGTGATCTCCAGGTTGAAATTCTAGTATTCTTCGATGCTTATCAACCCACATCTTCTGTCTATCCTGGGCTGCTTGCAAGTGACTTCTTATTATCTTTACTATGTCCACAGTTTGTGTCACTAGTTCTGGCCCTAACAATTGTCTTTCTCCTACGTCGGTCCAGCATACCGACGATCTGCACTTTCTACCATACAATGCTTCAAATGGAGCCATTTTGATACTATCGTGATAACTGTTGTTATATGAAAATTATACCAGATGTAGATGATCATCCCATGCTCCCCCAAAATCTAACGTACAAGCTCTCAGCATGTCTTCTAGTGTCTGAATGGTTCTTTCAGACTGGCCGTCTGTTTGGGGGAGGTAGGCGGAGCTAAATTTCAATTGAGTGCCAAGATTTTCTTGCAAGCTTTTCCAGAAGTGTGAAGTGAATCGGGTATCTCTATCCGATACTATACTCACTGGTACTCCATGCTGACTGACAATCTGTTTCATGTATATTTCTGCCAGTACCTCTGTTGACTGTCCAACTCGAAAGGGAAAAAATCGAGCGGACTTTGTAAGTCTATCCACAATGACCCAAATAGCGTTATTACCCCTTTGGGTCCTAGGCAGTCCTGTCACAAAATCCATTGTAAGATGCTTCCACTTCTATTCGGGTATGGGCAAAGGCTGAAGAAGTCCTGCTGTCCTTTGATGTTCTGCTTTCACTTGTTGACAGACGAGACACCTGGATACGAATCTGGCGACTTCTCTTTTCATCCCGTGCCACCAAAACGTCTGTTTCAAATCTTTATACATTTTAGTGCTGTCCGGATGAATAGAATATTGTGAGTTATGGGCTTCTGTCATGACCTCCGTTCTTAAATCTCCACTGGGCACACATAATCGATCTCCGAATCTTAGCGATCCGTCCGGATGCTTTCTTATCCCGGTCTGGAGCCCTGTTTCTGTTTGTTTCCAAATTTTTCTGAAGTTTTGAGTCACTTTGTTGGGCTTCCTTAATTCTATCTATCAAGGAGGGTTGCTGTAACGCCCATATCTCGTATTACGTATTAGGAATACGTGTACGTATTTCGGACTCGTATTTTGGTTTGTCATAATTAGTTAGCCTTGGATTTTTTTTTTTTGCATGTTGCATTAGCATGGTTCATCATGGCATTGCATTGGCTTGGTTTGGTTCGGTTTAGTGGGTTTGGCTTGGTTTGGTTTTATGTGGAGAACCACTCCCACCTACCACCACTCCCACCATAAATATCTATCCCACTCTCTCTCTCTTCCATTATTACTCATTACTCATTTCTTCTTCTCCATCTTTACTTCTCCACCTACCAGGAGAGAGGGAGAGCTTAGGCAAGTGCATCTTGCTTTATGGAGGAACCCCATTTTTTATTGTTCCATTGTCTTTCTCATGTGTTTTTAACCCACTTTAGTACTTGGCATTTTTCATTTCCATGGTTAAATTTTGTAGATCTAGCTTTGTGGTATTTTTGGTTTCCAGGACTTTTGATCCATCACACTTGCATATTTTTGCTAGTTGATGGTTCCATGTTGTAGAGAATTTCGTTCTACCCCATTTTGACCTATGAAAGTCCAAATTTGGACCCCTTTGGGAAATTGGGTGGTGTGGAGAAGCCATGGTATTTTCCATGAACTTCTTCTCAGTTGGCAACAAATTGTTGCTTGCTTGCATTTTGGCCACAGGAATCTTGCTTAGCCGCATGGGCGTGGCAGCATTAATTGCTTCCTGACGTGATAGCATTTATAACCCAGCCGCATGAGAAATTGCATTTAACATATTGTTGAACACCAGCCGCATGTAAAGCATTAAATGCAATGCTTTGTCAAATCCAAGCCGCATACACTTTTATTAAAGAAAAATAATTCTTTAACAAATCCAAGCCGCATATACAAATCCAAGCCGCAGCATTCTTAAGCATTAAAATATAATTCTTTGCCCAGCCGCATACACTTTTGTTAAGGCATTAAATGTAATGCTTGCTTCGAAAATGCATTGAATGCACTTTTTAAAGCTTGGAATGCATGGAATGGACTTTTGGTTAAAGCATTAAATAATTGTTAAAGCATATATTGTTAAAAGCATTAATTGCTTTGCTTTAGAATGCATTTTTTGTTAACACATTTAATAAAGGCTTTGCTTATGCATTCAATTCTTTAATGCTTTTGATTCATTAATACATGTTCTGGAGTGCAATCCTTAAAGCATTGGACTAATGCTTTTGATTAACAATTCTTTAATGCCTTTTTCCTAACCTAGCCGCATATGGTTAGATTTCAATTCTTTAATGCATTTTCTAATCTAGCCGCATATGGTTAGAGCAAGTCATATTTAATGCCGATTGTCATATGAACGTATAGCAGGCTTTATGCATGGAAATGCATGCATGTAATTGTTGCATGCATTATTTTAGCATTTAGCTTGCATGGGAACAATGGTTGTGGCCGCATGAATTAAATAGTAGTGAGCCGCATGGATTCCTTAGTAGTATTTAATGCTTATTAGCATTTGCTGGTATGGCCTGTGCAAATTTTTGGCCGCATGACCACTTGAAAATTTGTAGCCGCATGGCCTTGGTTATTCCTGGGCCGCATGGCAAATTGCCATTGTGTGCTGGCCACGTGGGTTTAATGTATTGATTATTGTTGGGTCCCACATGGCCACTATACTTGAGTGGCCACGTGTCCCTTCCTTTTGCTTGAGTGGAAGCTTGCATTTATTGCGGGTTCCACTCTCTTTATCTTTTCTGGTTGCATGAATAATTCTTGTAGGCATTCACCCCTGGCCGTATAGCCCCATTCAGTTGTTTTCTGGCCGCATAAGCTTTGGCTGGCCGCATGGGTGGCCTCCCACTCTCTTTGACCGCATGTTTGTTCTCCTACTTTTGGACTGCATGGGTCCCACTTGATTGTTTAAATGTCTTATTTGCGTGAATTGTGGTCCGAATTTCTTCCTACTTCCAACATGAAAGTTGTAGAGTTTCTCCTTGGCTTCAAGAATATATATTATATTATATTATTATTTTAATTGCTCAAGTTTCTTCCCTCCTTGATAAATGGCATGACTTGATAGTGACCCGTCGTGGTGCACTCCCGACATGATAACTTGACCTGACAAATTTGACATGATAACTTGACATGATAATTCTTGATAGTGGCCCGCCGTGGCGCACTCTTGACATGATAAACCTGACATGATATTTTTCGAAATGTTGTTGCGACGGCTAACACGACTTGACAAGATTGAACAACCTGAACACCGTGGATGATTGTGCTTGTACAAATGAACCCGTCTTGTCTTGCATCATGTCTAGGACGGGGATCCCTGAGTACCACGGTCAGGGATACCCACTGAAATCGACTATGGCTAACAACTAGAATAAATCCAGTAGTCATGAAGAGATTTTCCAGCTACAGGCAATCCCGTTATCTGGGCGCCCCACTTGGGATCTGTAGCCTGCCGTCGAGTAGGGCACATTTCCAGCACACTGTCATGTGTTGCACCCTCTAAGTCACCTATGGGTACATGTGTTTCCTGGACGATGTACCCACTTGAATACAACTCCAATTGCGTCTGGATAGCCTGGATGGTCTGCAGGGCTTGTGGCTGTAGAATAATCTCGCTGCATCTTGCTAGTAACTAGGCCTGTGGTAACCCTAGTTAGTTAAAGTATCAAGCCGTACTTATTGCTTGGCCGTAAAATGTTGGATAAAGTTTACTAGTCTATTCTTGTCTTAATTCTGTACAAGATTGTCACATGACCTGTTTTCTTATTTTATCTTGCCGATAAATGGTGAGAATTCCAAGTTCTGTTCAGACGAAGGGTTACAACCCCGGTCCTTGTTTGGTTTACGGGTTGTAACCCAGTTATCTGAATAGTTCCATGGTTATCTCGTCGTATATCATCCTGATGTATTTTCTTTATTTCCAGTTCTTACTTTTGTTATATCTTGTGCTGATTGCTGGTTTTAGTTCCTAAGTGAAGGTTCCTTTGTGATACTTGCTCTTTCTGGGATCTGATCCAGCTGGTTTTGTATGGCCAGATACCAGAGTAGCTCCAGAGGATCTACCGAATCTCCAGCCACATGGTGACCACTAGAAGGAATCCTGGCAACGAGTAGGTTATTTTTGGCTCTCCCACTCTCTTGTAAATTAATTCTTTTGAGGCGTTTAGCCGCCGAGCAAGTGTTAGTTCGTGTACATTTTACTTACTGTTTGCCTACGGGCTGTAACATGATTGGCAACCTAGGACTGATCATGTATGACTGAAACTCTTGCTAGTCCTCACATTTTGTAACGACTAGCTTCATGATCAGCTGAATATGTAATGTTTGGGATGCCTTACTATTGTATATTTGGTGATCTTACATCTTGTAACTCTATTTACTTGCTTGTGATTGAGACACTAGGCTTGTTCATGACCTTAAGAGACTGTTGGCTTGTAGATAAACCCTCATATATCTAGACAGCCGTGACCGTATAGTGGAGTGGATTCCATTTCATTATACGTAGCTGGCTATATCTGCCCCCGCTCTCCAGTATTCTGGTTCTGGGGCGTGACATGGTTTAAGTGGTGGCCCATGCAGGTCTTGTAAATCAAGATATGTGAGGGTTTACCGAATAGATGTCTCAATCAGTACTCGCCCTTGATCTCTGCTCGTATCCTCTTGATTCCTGAAATTTTTGTCCTGATCACATGCTTGTAATCGTTGATCTGTCCTGGTCCTTCCTTATTGTTCCCATGTCGTCTTCTTCAGCGGCATTGAACCTGGACCTGCCGATCAGCAAGGCGGATCACCTCCCGTGGACCAGCTGCAACCAGAAGATCAGGTCCAGCACTCAGGAGCAGCCTCCCGAGTCGTACCTACTAGAGGAGAGCCGCCAGTTCAGCCAGTCCAGCCTGCAGAGCCTGATGATGGCACTTTGGTGGGTCTCATCAGATTATTGTTAGCTTCCCAAGATCGCCGAGGAGATGTCTTGCACCAGGCAGTAGAAGATGCTCTGAACAGAGGCGGTCATCCAAGGAACAGTACAACGAACAGTTTCAAGCGCCTGAACCCTCCCTTCTTCGACGGCAGCGAAGATGCTATTGCTGCTGATGCATGGCTCCAGGATACTGAAGTCATTCTAGAGGCAGCCAAGACCCCGGAAGATGAGAAGGTGGCCGTGGTGCGCCTGCAGTTGTTAGATCTTGCCCGCAGTTGGGGGACGGCACAGGCAGTGGGATTAGTGGCCCCTATTCCATGGGCACTATTCAGAGAGAGATTCCAGACTAAGTACTTCGATGCAGTGGCTCGGTACGATCTACAGACCAAGTTCACCAATCTGAAGCAAGGAGGCAGGACGGTCGATGGATATGCGACCGAGTTCTCCTGGATCAGTCGGTTTGCTCCCACCTTGGTGGCGATCGAGTTTGACAGGGCCCAGCGGTTCCAGCAAGGGCTCCATCTCGAGATTTTGCTGGCAGTGGAACAGTTTGAGCATCAGACTTTTGATACAGTATTGAGGGCAGCTAGGAGGCATGAGTATACCTTCCACGGGATAGTGGACAGGACCGGAGGTAGGAAGCGATCTCACGGCCAGATGATCCAGTCGACAGCACCAGCCCCGGCAGTCAGGGCTTTGACAATTGAAACTCCGAGGCAGGCGACCTCAGTGACGTCGGTCACGTCCCCTCAGCAACAGAAGCCAAAACAGTCTTCCGCAATGGGCTGCACTCATTGTGGGAAGCCAGGACACGTTGTTTCGGAGTGTCGCAGAGCTCAGGGATTATGTTTGGCTTGTGGAGCGCCGGACCACAAGATAGGATCCTGTCCGAATAGGGCCAGTTCATCATCGGCCCAGACTAGTCCCTCGGTAAGGGGACCAGCTCCAGTCCAGCAGCAGCAGCAGCAGTATCCATTGCCGAGGCCATTACCGCCTCAGGCCCAAGTGTTTCAGCAGCAGTACCAGCCTCCGAGGCTATTGCCGCCTCAGGCCCTAGCCTTCCAGCTACAAAGACCCCAGCAGTATGCCCAGGTCCAAGCTCAGATCCAGAACCGGCAGAGAGGTTCCTAGCAGGATATCTTTCCTCTTTCTCGTGCCTTCGATTTCCTTGCTTACATACATGATTGCATGATTGATTGCTTGGTATAGCTTGCCTGAGATTAGTATAGCTTGTTTTTGCCACTCTAGCCCCTTGATTAAATTTCGAGGACGGAATTCTTTTAAGGTGGGTAGAGTTGTAATGCCCATATCTCGTATTACGTATTGGGAATACATGTACGTATTTCGGACTCGTATTTTGGTTTGTCATAATTAGTTAGCCTTGGATTTTTTTTTACATGTTGCATTAGCATGGTTCATCATGGCATTGCATTGGCTTGGTTTGGTTCGGTTCGGTTTAGTGGGTTTGGCTTGGTTTGTTTTTATGTGGAGAACCACTCCCACCTACCACCACTCCCACCATAAATATCTATCCCACTCTCTCTCTCTCTTCCATTATTACTCATTACTCATTTCTTCTTCTCCATCTTTACTTCTCCACCTACCAGGAGAGAAGGAGAGCTTAGGCAAGTACATCTTGCTTCATGGAGGAATCCCATTTTTTATTGTTCCATTGTCTTTCTCATGTGTTTTTAACCCACTTTAGTACTTGGCATTTTTCATTTCCATGGTTAAATTTTGTAGATCTAGCTTTGTAGTATTTTTGGTTTCCAGGACTTTTGATCCATCACACTTGCATATTTTTGCTAGTTGATGGTTCCATGTTGTAGAAAATTTCGTTCTACCCCATTTTGACCTATGGAAGTCCAAATTTGGACCCCTGTGGAAAATTGGGTGGTGTGGAGAAGCCATGGTATTTTTCATGAACTTTTTCTCAGTTGGCAACAAATTGTTGCTTGCTTGTATTTTGGCCACAAGAATCTTGCTTAGCCGCATGGGCGTGGCAGCATTAATTGCTTCCTGACGTGATAGCATTTATAACCCAGCCGCATGAGAAATTGCATTTAACGTATTGTTGAACACCAGCCGCATGTAAAGCATTAAATGCAATGCTTTGTCAAATCCAAGCCGCATACACTTTTGTTAAAGAAATATAATTCTTTAACAAATCCAAGCCGCATATACAAATCCAAGCCGCAGCATTCTTAAGCATTAAAATATAATTCTTTGCCCAGCCGCATACACTTTTGTTAAGGCATTAAATGTAATGCTTGCTTCGGAAATGCATTGAATGCACTTTTTAAAGCTTGGAATGCATGGAATGGACTTTTGGTTAAAGCATTAAATAATTGTTAAAGCATATATTGTTAAAAGCATTAATTGCTTTGCTTCAGAATGCTTTGGAATGCATTTTTTGTTAACACATTTAATAAAGGCTTTGCTTATGCATTCAATTCTTTAATGCTTTTGATTCATTAATACATGTTCTGGAGTGCAATCCTTAAAGCATTGGACTAATGCTTTTGATTAACAATTCTTTAATGCCTTTTTCCTAACCTAGCCGTATATGGTTAGATTTCAATTCTTTAATGCATTTTCTAATCTAGCCGCATATGGTTAGAGCAAGTCATATTTAATGCCGATTGTCATATGAACGTATAGCAGGCTTTATGCATGGAATTGCATGCATGTAATTGTTGCATGCATTATTTTAGCATTTAGCTTGCATGGGAACAATGGTTGTGGCCGCATGAATTAAATAGTAGTGAGCCGCATGGATTCCTTAGTAGTATTTAATGCTTATTAGCATTTGCTGGTATGGCCTGTGCCGCATGACCACTTGAAAATTTGTAGCCGCATGGCCTTGGTTATTCCTGGGCCGTATGGCAAATTGCCATTGTGTGCTGGCCATGTGGGTTTAATGTATTGATTATTGTTGGGTCCCACATGGCCACTATACTTGAGTGGCCACGTGCCCCTTCCTTTTGCTTGAGTGGAAGCTTGCATTTATTGCGGGTTCCACTCTCTTTGTCTTTTCTGGTTGCATGAATAATTCTTGTAGGCATTCACCCCTGGCCGCATGGCCCCATTCAGTTGTTTTCTGGCCGCATAAGCTTTGGCTGGCCGCATGGGTGGCCTCCCACTCTCTTTGACCGCATGTTTGTTCTCCCACTTTTGAACCGCATGGGTCCCACTTGATTGTTTAAATGTCTTATTTGCGTGAATTGTGGTCCGAATTTCTTTCCACTCCCAACATGAAAGTTGTAGAGTTTCTCCTTGGCTTCAAGAATATATATATTATATTATATTATTATTTTAATTGCTCAAGTTTCTTTTCTCCTTGATAAATGGCATGACTTGATAGTGACCCGCCGTGGTGCACTCCCGACATGATAACTTGACCTGACAAATTTGACATGATAACTTGACATGATAATTCTTGATAGTGGCCCGTCGTGGTGCACTCTTGACATGATAAATCTGACATGATATTTCTCGAAATGCTGTTGCGACGGCTAACACGACTTGACAAGATTGAACAACCTGAACACCGTGGATGATTGTGCTTATACAAATGAACCCGTCTTGTCTTGCATCATGTCTAGGACGGAGATCCCTGAGTACCACGGTCAGAAATACCCACTGAAATCGACTAAGGCTAACAACTAGAATAAATCCAGTAGTTATGAAGAGATTTTCCAGCTACAGGCAATCCCGTTATCTGGGCGCCCCACTTGGGATCTGTAGCCTGCCGTCGAGTAGGGCACATTTCTAGCACACTGTCATGTGTTGCACCTTCTAAGTCACCTAAGGGTACATGCGTTTCCTGGACGATGTACCCACTTAAATACAACTCCAATTGCGTCCGGATAGCCTGGATGGTCTGCAGGGCTTGTGGCTGTGGAATATTCTCGCTGCATCTTGCTAGTAACTAGGCCTGTGGTAACCCTAGTTAGTTAAAGTATCAAGTCGTACTTATTGTTTGGCCGTGAAATATTGGATGAAGTTTACTAGTCTATTCTTGTCTTGATTCTGTACAAGATTGTCACATGACCTGTTTTCTTATTTTATCTTGCCGATAAATGGTGAGAATTCCAAGTTCTGTTCAGACGAAGGGTTACAACCCCGGTCCTTGTTTGGTTTACGGGTTGTAACCCGGTTATCTGAATAGTTCTATGGTTATCTCGTCGTATATCATCTTGATGTATTTTCTTTATTTCCAGTTCTTATTTTTGTTATATCTTGTGCTGATTGCTGGTTTTAGTTCCTAAGTGAAGCTTCCTTTGTGGCACTTGCTCTTTCTGGGATCTGACCCAGCTGATTTTGTATGGCCAGATACCAGAGCAGCTCTAGAGGATCTACCGAATCTCCAGCCACATGGTGACCACTAGAAGGAATCCTGGCAACGAGTGGGTTATTTTTGGCTCTCCCACTCTCTTGTAAATTAATTCTTTTGAGACGTTTAGCCGCCGAGCAAGTGTTAGCTCGTGTACATTTTACTTACTGTTTGTCTACGGGCTGTAACATGATTCGCAACCTAGGGCTGATCATGTATGACTGAAACTCTTGCTAGTCCTCACATTTTGTAACGACTAGCTTCATGATCAGCTGAATATGTAATGTTTGGAACGCCTTACTATTGTATATTTGGTGATCTTACATCTTGTAACTCTATTTACTTGCTTGTGATTGAGACACTAGGCTTGTTCATGGCCTTAAGAGACTGTTGGCTTGTAGATAAACCCTCATATATCTAGACAGCCGTGACCGTATAGTGGAGTGGATTCCATTTCATTATACGTAGCTGGCTATGTCTGCCCCCGCTCTCCAGTATTCTGGTTCTGGGGCGTGACAATTGCACTTGTAAGTTTTGCCATATCCCATCAGTTATCGGGCATATTACTTCAATTCCCATTTTCCTCAAATCCTCAAGGATTTCCTTGGGTGTATTCAAAAAGAAAGCTTCAAGTCTTCTACTTAAGGCATCGGCCACCTTATTAGCCTTGCCTGGGTGATATGTTAATTCCATATCAAAGTCCTTCAATAGCTCCAACCATCTTCTTTGTCTCATATTGATTTCCTTTTGTGTGAAGACATACTTTAAGTTCTTGTGGTCTGTGTATATTTTGATTCTTTCTCCGTATAAATAGTGTCTCCATAATTTGAGTGCGAACACCACCGCTGCAAGTTCCAGATCATGAGTTGGATAATTTCTTTCATGTGTCTTTAATTGTCGGGATGCATATGCTATGACTCTTCCGTGCTGCATCAGTACACATCCTAGACCCTTTCCTGATGCATCACTATATATCTCATATCCACCCGAACCAGATGGTAATGCCAGTATTGGGGCTGAAATTAATCTTTCTTTAATTCGTCAAATGCTGCTTGACATTTCTCTGTCCAGTTAAACTTTTCTTCCTTCCGGGTAAGACGGGTTAAAGGTTCTGCAATTCTTGAAAAATTCTCTACGAATCTTCGGTAATAACCAGCCAATCCTAGGAAACTTCTGATTTCTGCTACGGACTTAAGGTGTCGGCCAAGACTTAACTGCTTCCACCTTCTTCGGGTCTACCGAGATGCCTTTTCCGCTGACAATATGCCCTAGAAATGGTATTTGGTCCAGCCAAAATTCATATTTACTAAGTTTGGCATATAATTGTTCCTCCCGCAGAGTTTGTAGTACTATCCTCAAGTGCTTTTCATGCTCCTCTTCACTTTTGGAGTATATAAGAATATCATCAATGAATACAATCACAAATTTATCCAGATATTGATAAAATACTCGATTCATCAGGTTCATAAATATAGCTGGTGTATTTGTCAATCCGAATGGCATAACTAAGAATTCGTAATACCCATACCGAGTTCTAAATGCAGTCTTTGGAATATCTTCCTTCTTTACCTTCACTTGATGATATCCGGATCTCAAATCAATTTTTGAAAATACCCTTGCCTCTCCTAACTGATCAAACAATTGATCGATCCTAGGTAAGGGATATTTATTTTTGATGGTAACCTCATTCAAGGCCCTATAATCAATCACTAGGCGTAGGGTACCGTCCTTCTTTTTCACAAATAACACGGGTGCACCCCATGGCGAAGCGCTAGGCTGAATAAATCCCTTGGATAATAATTCCTTTATTTGTTTGTTTAACTCAGCCAGCTCCTCCTTGTTCATTGGGTATATCTTTTTGGCTATGGGTGCAGCTCCAGGTATTAAGTCTAGAGAGAATTCTACAGCTCTATCTGGGGGTAGCCCTGGCAATTCTTCTGGGAATACGTCCTTAAATTCTTCCACTACCCTTGTAAATGATTGCTCTGCCACTCCTTGCAGCAGTACTGGTAATTCAAATTTCTCTAGTTCTTCTTCATTGAATTCATTCTGGTCTCTTACAAATTCATAAAATTCTCCGTCAGGAAGTTGAAAGAAAACTTTTCCCTGACCGTAATCTATATTGGCTAATGTTGCAGTTAGCCAATCCATACCCAATATTATATCATAGTTGCTTGTTGGAAAAACGAGCAACCGGGTACGAAAAGCTCCTCCACCCAATTTTATGGGACATCTACTACATACCCGACTGACTTCTACCACTCCATTACCGGTGAGGACTTTTAGTGATTTAGGCAGCGGTTGGGACTCTATTTCACGTTCTAATATAAAAGAAGATGATATAAATGAATGAGTAGCCCCGGAATCAAATAATACTGATGCTGGATATGCAGAAATTAAAATAGTACCTGAAATTACTTCTCCAGGGATATTCGCATCTTCAGTTCCCATCACAAATGCTTGTCCTTGCTTATTCCTTTTTTTGTTATTATTTTGGGCTTGAGCCGCCCGTTGTGCTTGTTGAAATTAATATGCCTGAGGAGCATAGGGCGGCATGTGCTGATTTCCATAAGCCATACCTGCTTGTGATGTAGGTGTCTGCATCATAGGTCGGGGTTGGGTTCCTTGAATTGGAGGTCGGTATCCTTGATTGAAACTTTGCGTGGTTGCTCCAGTTGCAGGCAACTGAGGGCATTGGTTGGTTGAATGATTTCCTGCTCCACATTTCAAACAAAGCCCCAATCTTTTTCTATATATATTTATTTTGTGGCCTGGTTTGTGACAGTAATTACAGATAATGGATCTGTCTGGGTTGCCGTTCTGAGGACGCTTAGGCGGTCCCTGCCAGTGATTCTTGTTGGAGGATGTCCCCTCCTCAAAAGTTCTCTTAGGTTGTGAAGACCGAAAATGTTGTTCTTCCTTTAGGATCCTTTCTTGGTCTCGAGCAGCTTCTGTTGCCTCTGAAAATGTTTGGCACCGATAAGAGGCGATCCTACTTTTTAGTTGGGTTCCAAGTCCTTCTACGAACCTGGATATTTTTGTTTCTTCATCCGCTATCATGTTGGGGGCAAATCGACTAAGCCTGGAAAATTCTGCGACGTACTCATCAACTGTACGTCTCCCTTGTTTCAGATAGTTGAATTGTCGTTCTAATTCTATCCGTGCTGATTTAGGATAGAATCTGTCTTCAAATTTCTTCTTGAATTCCGCCCATGACATGACCTGGTCAGAATCTTCTGGGTACTCGGCACTCCACCAGTATCCGGCTATGTCTTCCAGCTGGATGCGGATTGCTGGTACCATATCCTCGGGTTTAACTTTGGCAGCCTTCATCAAACCTTCAATGGTTCTCAGCCATTGACCCGCTTCCATCGCATTTTCAGTTCCTTTAAACTTGGGCGGCCTAAGATCCCTGAACTCTTTTAGGGTTTTATCCTTGGTATTATTAGAATTCTGTATTTGTTCCAGTATTATGGTATTTGTTGCATGGGCAGCATTAGCATGTTGACTATTGGATTCCAATAGTTGCTGGAACAAATGGAACATGTCAGCCACGGTTGGCTCAGTTGATGCTTGAGGTGGTGGGTTGTTTGTTTGATCATGATTGTCCATATCCTGAAATAAAAGACACAATTTCTCAGGGGATATTCGACTCACAATGTTCATTCATAATAAGGTGTACAGCAGAGCCATATATTTATACATATTTCACTAAAATGAGAGTAATACAAAATGTGGTTTCTACTCTCAACTTCACATTTGTTTACATCCCTTTCACCTAACCTACTCATGTCACTCCACTTCCCCAAAATGTGACATAGTATCTATCTCTGTCTATCTCTACTTGTATACATATCTGCTGATTTTCAGAATACCATACAGCAGACAAAAAGAGAAGGATTCCTTCTTCACTATACATTCATGGTTAGGTTTTTTTTCTTATACTATAGCCTCAATGAGGATCCTTTCCTCAGTGAGGATATCAACTTCTGGATGGAGTCTTTCAAAGTTGTCACTCCCCGTTCCTAGAATACGTATTTTAATACATATACTGTTTTAATTTATTTATTTAAATACTTATCATGTATTGTTTCGTATTTAAATCTCTTTAAATTTATGTTAATTAAATTTCTGTAATTAATTTTCTGTATTTTACTTCCTGCTTTTATTCTCTGCTTTAGTTTACTTTAGGTTTGGCCTAGGTTGGTTTATTTTTGGGTTTGGTGGTTCATCATGAACCGAACCCACCTACCACCACCCCTTCCATTTAAAGCCCCCAAACTCTTTCTCTCTCTTCATTACTCCCCTTCACCATTACTCTTCTTCTTCTTTCTCATTACTCTCTCCACCTACCAAACCCATAGGCAAGTACATCTTGCTTCTTCATGAGGACCCATTTTTATGGTTCCATTCTCTTTTCTTTGTGATTCTAAGAGAGTTTAGAACTTGGCATTTTTCATTTTGAAGTTTTATTTTTAGTAGATCTAGAAATTAGTTATTTTCGGATTTTGGTGGTTTTGATCTATCAAACTTCTTTGTTTTCAAGTTTTGATGGTTCCATGTTGTAGAGAATTTTATTCTACCCAATTTTGACCTTTGCAAAGTTGGATTTGGACTTATTTTGACCAAGTTATGGATTTTGAAGCTTTGGGTTCGAACCATGGAGTTCTTGCTATTTTGGAGAAGACAGTGAGCAGTGTGCGCTAGCTTTTTAGCTTGCGCCACTGAGCTGTGCGCGCTCTTTAGCGCAGCGCAGTCCGATCCATACGCTGCCTTTTGGGAGCGTATGTCTTGCATACGCTCACTTGGGTGACAAGGAGTCGTATGGAGTTCATACGCTGCCTTTTGGGAGCGTATGTCTTGCATACGCTCACTTGGGTGACAAGGAGTCGTATGGAGTTCATACGCTGCCTTTTGGGAGCGTATGACTTGCGTACGCTGGCATGGATAGTAAGGAGTCGTATGGAGTTCATACGCTGCCTTTTGGGAGCGTATGACTTGCGTACGCTGGCATGGATAGTAAGGAGTCGTATGGAGTTCATACGCTGCCTTTTGGGAGCGTATGACTTGCGTACGCTGGCATGGATAGTAAGGAGTCGTATGGAGTTCATACGCTGCCTTTTGGGAGCGTATGACCTGAGCGTAGCTTGACCTGAGCGTAGCCTGACTTGAGCGTAGCCTGACTTGAGCGCAGCCTGTGTATATTGATATTTTATTAGATATTTAACGTCCATTTTATATCCTTACGCCTTTTTGCATAAACTTGATATAATCATGATATGCTAATATTTCTGTTAAATATAGATTTTTACGTGGAATGTACCATGTGTCGTGAATTGAGTCATAGATACCCCGATTTACTGGAACTAACCCTGAGAGTTATAGACTCGACCCCATTTAACACTAGTTGACTTTCATGCCTTGTCACCATTGATAATGATGGTTATCTTGACTAAAATTGATCATGCGTTCCTAGTTGGAACTAAGAGACTGGCTAGTCGTCTTATTGAATTGAATGAATGAGACACGTTCATATTAACTATGAACTATTACAATCGACTGGCTAATCCCGAACTTCGGCATACAGACACATGCATGCTTCAATCTAATTATTTATTTATTTATTTTCTACAAAAGCAGCATGTGTGCTTTATGGTCAAGGTATGACTATTCCGTGGTTAGATTTGATTGTTGCATTACGCTATGTAAGACCTACAACCTAGCTGCACGGGTATCGTTGTAGAGTTGCGCATATCGTACCCCGTACGAAAGTACTCATTTGAATGACCATGATCCACGGCATGGGATTTCACTCAACATAGAGTTTATTAAGTTAAATAAAATAATAATTGCATGGAGAGAATGGATTCCCGAGTTCTTACATGGCAGCCCCCTTGGGACAAGTAGTACCCGACGGGCCGGCTGGTTCCCACAGATACTGTAAACCTGCCACACGGGCAGGAAATAGTATCTGCTTATATTATTATTGTATATTGTATATTGATGACGGGCGTCCTGCTAGGACTCGTCTAATTCATGCATGGCGCACATGATTAACTGGATAGACTAGCCTTGCTCGCACATAGTGAGAACTGAGGAATCCCTATTGCATAAGTTCCAGGATAACTTGGGACTCAAAATAGCAAGCCGTAGGATTTGATTGGCCGTTTAAGATGATTTGTTTGTGCACTGTACCTACTATGTTACCTAACTGGGATGATCAGAATGTCAGGACATGACGGGCTAACTTCTGTCCTTGTTTGGTTGGGAGGTTGGTTCGAAGTGTCGTGATGTGATGTGAATCCTAGTGGAAAGCAGAGATCTATTATTATATTCTCTTACTTACTGGTTTAGTCCTTCATATCGTCCTTCCTTGTGGTGCTTGCTATTAGAGGTCTAACCTCTCTGGTTTTGCATGGCCAGATTTAGAGCCGGTTTCCGAGGACTCAGCTTACTTCTACCTCCAAGATGGTCAATACTAGAGGAATGATCGCAGGAGGACTCGAGTGGGTCCCTTACTTCATCGCTCATTTTGTTATTTATCTTTATACTTAGCCGTTTGGCACCGACATATTAGTCGGATTGTCTTGTACTTACTTTTTACATAATTGTAACTAAAGTCAGGCTGCAGCTGATAACAATTGTGTATATTTTTGCTACATCAATCTGGCTATGTTTTGTAAAGCCAGATATCAAGAACATTTTGACAGAGCGTTTGGGACGCCTTACTGCTTTATCTTACATGTTCTCTATTACTGTTTCTTGCTTGGATGATTGAGACAATAGATGTGAAGTGACCATAGTGAGACTTTCATGTAGTATGCACCCCCCTCATCTTGTAGATAGCATTGATCGTATTATACGATATTCATCTACCCGTAATACGTAGCTGGCTGAGTCATTCCTCCGCTCTCCAGTATTCTGGTTCTGGGGCGTGACAAAAGTCATCTAGTGTACCCTCATATCCATGTAGTCCGATGTAGATGCGGTTTGGGTCTCGGACATGCAGACAGTAGGTTGTATTTTCATAATATATTTCAGCTCCGTCCTCGATGTCTCTGATAATGGGACGCATGACTGCATAGAATACTTGGTAGACATGGATGTCGTACCAGTCGGGTGCGTTCCACATTAGTCTTGCATAGCGCTGGTATAAGTATAAAGTGTAATCACTCCCATCCCATTCCAAACTTGGCATAAATAGGTCCATACCTACATCCATAATGTCTTTAAGAAAAAAATATTTACCAGGAATATAAAAATATAGGAAAAGTATATTTATTTATTGATAGCACAATATATTCCTACTACATACATTCATATATTATATTTCTACTAAATACATTCATATTCCACCTATATATTGTGGCCTAATACTTATTTTACATTCACACACATCTAATACTTATTTATACATCTATATTTATACACCATCTTCATTCTGGGTTTAAATCCACATTCTCCTTATGTTAAGGATCCTTGTCTCTGGGTACGCCTGTTTCCATTCTTCCAAGGTACCGTTACGTTCGTTTTCTGGACCTTCAGTGGGTTCTGCCTTGATCAGTACATAGTAATGCACCATATTATAATATAATTTTCTTTCATCTACTATATCTGTTACCACTGGGTACTTCAGCTCGTAATGAACTCCATAGGTTTCTACCATTCCTTTTGGTGCTACCTTCCACATCTTCTTCACAAATGCATAATATTCGTCCATGCTGTGGCTGTCATTATTTAGTCTTGCGAAGGGTGCGAATCGGGGCATGATCTACATCAAGAATTTCTTGAGTTACTATCCATTTACTAGGATTAAATAGTGGGTTAAAAGAAGAGGTAATCATCTACTAATTATTGACACTTCCTTCTCAGGGATTCCTAGAGTGTGATTTGGACTCGTAGTGCTCCTTATGATTCTAGAACCTACGTTTTATCCGAACCAATGTCCTATCCTAGATTTTCCATTTTTGCTGACCTGCATGGGTGTCACCCCCATTTCCTGTATTTCGTATTTATACTCGTAATTTGATTTTTGGCACGTATTTTATTTTCTCGACTTGTGGATTCGGGTTCTCGTAAATGGGTTTTGGACCATGGCTTGGTTTTATTTTGTGGAGTTGGTTTGATTTGGTTTGGTTCATCATGAGTGGAACACCTTAGCCTATTCTCCACCTCCATTCCATCACAACCACCCTCATTAAAACCCACCAACTTCTTCTCTCTCCTCCATAACTCCATTAATTTCTTTCAACTTCTTCTTCTTCCTTCTTCCACACAACTCCCCAACCCATAGGCAAGTGCACCTTGCCATCAAATAAGCACCACTTTTTATTTGTCCATTAACTAGATTAGGCCATGGAGAACAACTTTAGAACTTGACATTTTGTGATTTGGAGCTTTCATTCTTCTAGATCTAGGTTTTAACTATTTTCGAAAATCCTTGGTTTTGATCTATTAAACTTCGATTTTTGCATGTTTTGATGCTTCCATGTGGAAGAGAATTCGATTTTACTCAAGTTAGAACTTTGAAAATCAAGATTTGGTTTTGATTTGGCAAAGTTATGAAGAATTGAAGTTCTTGGTGTTCTTGGACCTGCTCTCGGCCAGGAAGAACATCCCTCTGCCTTGCGCTCTTTAGCGCATGGCCGGTTGCGCACCCCCGGCCTGTGCTCTTTAGCGCAGGACCGATTGCGCATGACCTCAGCCAGTGCTTTGCGCTGCGCTGGATTGCGCTGGCGCAAGCCATCCATGCGCAAGCCAGCCATGCGCAAGCCGACGTCTGCGCAATCCACCCTTGCGCAATCCACCTCTGCGTAATCCACCCTTGCGCAATCCACCTCTGCGCAATCCACCCCTGCGCAGTCTACCCTTGCGCAAGGTAACCCCTGCGCAGTCTACCCTTGCGCAAGGTAGGCAACTCTTGCGCAGCTCTTCCATGCGCAGTACATACCCTGCGCAGCCCAACCCCTGACCCTCCTTGCACAACCCACTTGTCTATGATAAATTGTTATTTCTTTAATCTTGGCTCTTCTATAGCCCTGTATATTGGTATTTTATTAGATATTTTACGCCCATTTATATTCTTACGCCTTTTGTCATGAACTTGATTTACTTAATATGTTTGGAATGACTATTGTACACGGCATGGTATGACAAGGAACTAGTATAACATGACAGTGACCCGTAGTGGTGCACTCCTGACATGACCAACCTGACTTGATAGTGGCCCATGGCGGCGCACTCCTGACTTGACTTGACTTGTAACTTGTAACTTGACTCGTATAATCAACTTGACACCGTGGGTGCTCCTGCTTGCTTGCTTGTACAATCCACTTGTCTTGTCTTGCATCATGTCTAGGACGTGACTTCCTGGGTACCACGGCCAGGGACTCGCGCTAAATTGGATTAGACTAATTATTAGATCAAACTAGAACATGGAGAATTCCCAGTCACAGGCAATCTCGTTATCTGGACGCTTTAATGGACTTGTAGCTTGCCGACGAGTAGAGCACATTTCTAGCACACTGTCATGTGTTGCACCCTCTAAGTCACCTAAGGGTACATTTGTCTCCCGGGCAATGTACCCACCTATAACTCTCAACCCGCAGAAGGATAACTGGATGGTCTGCAGGGCTTGGGACTGGAAATTCTCACTTGCATCTTGTTAGTAATTAGGCTTGTGATAACCCTAGTTAGTTAAAGTAGTAAGCCGTAGTACTTGCTTGGCCGATTGTGAATGAATGGTGTCCAGCTCTGTCTAAGTCTTGTCTAGCCCCTGTACCTGGAACTCTTGATCATGATTGTTTTACTTATCTCTAACGATAAATGGGTAGAGACAGTGAGCTATTCAGGCGAAGGAGTACAATTCCGGTCCTTGTTTAGTTTAAGGATTGTAACCTGGCTCCCGGAATGGTTCCACGTCCCTAGTCGTTTATCGCCCTGTGTACTTTACTACTTGTACTTCTTTTATTCTTATGTTCTGATATGCTGGCTTTTGTTCTTATTTGTGGCCTCCTTGTGGCACTTGCTCTTTCTGGGGTTTGACCCAGCTGGTTTTGTGTGGCCAGATTTCGGAACAGCTCTCGAGGATCTACCAAGCTTCTAGCCCAATGGTGAACACTAGACGGAACCCGGGCTACGAGTGGGTTTTTCTTTTTTTGTTTCACCCACTTATATGTAAATTTATTCTTTTGAGGCGTTTAGCCGACGAGCACCTGTTAGCTCGATGCACATTTACTTACTGTCTGCCTACGGGCTGTAAACATGATTAACAAATCCTAGGGTTGATCATGTATGACTGAACTCTTGCTAGTCCTATCATTTTGTACGACTAGCTTCATGATCATCCAATATGTAATATTTGGGACGCCTTATATATATATATATTTGATGCTCTAATATCTTGTAACTCTGTTAATTGCTTGAGATTGAGACAATAGGCTTGACCTTAAGAGACTGCTGGCTTGTAGTAAACCCTCATATCTAGACAGCCGTAACCGTATAGTTGAGATGTATTCTATTTCAATATACGTAGCTGGCTATGTCTGCCCCCGCTCTCCAGTATTCTGGTTCTGGGGCGTGACAATGGGCCACCACTTAAAAGACGTGTCACGTCCCGCTTTCCGGATGGAAGGGTGACGTCATAAACACATCCCCAGGCTACGCGCCGAAATTCGCGATTGTCGCCCGTAATCATCAGCAGAATGGAAAATACAAGAAATTTTCATGATATTAAAATATAGTGTAGCTATTATACAGGAAACTTTTCCAACAATACTATTACAGATTATTACAAAAGTAGATCTGCAAAATAACTATGATACTGCTGGCCATAACTGTAGGTAGTCCAGACAGTTTACTCCTCGTTGTAGTGCGGCGATACTTCGGCGGAGGCGTCTTCTTCTTCTTCACCTAGTGAACAAATACTAGGTCATTCAGAAAACGACGAGCAAGTCCTCGGCCAAGAACGGTGAAAGTTAAACAAAAATAAGAAATATGTAGTTTTAAAAAAAATGAAACAGAGTATGCCAAAATTGCACTGCTATATATATATATCTGCTTTTGTAAAACATGAATGAAATCAACGTCCTACTCCATGAATAATAAGATTTTCGAGCTTTCCTTGAGCTTTTAGTAGGAATTGCTTTCCTTGAGCAATTAAGGACACTGCCCACCTATAATAGGCAGCGTTGTTTCTGGAGTAAGATTGGAATGAAATGCAGTTTTGAGAACAATACTCCGAATAATCCTCTAAATATTTTCCGTGAACAATCCCGTTAACCTGGGATCAGGCTGTGATTTCCGAGCCTCCCTTGGGCTAAAATCATCTATTGATGTTACTGTCAAATAGATGCATTGATTTCCGAGCCTCCCTTGGGCTAGTACACCCTAGTCGAAACTAGATGTACTGATTCACGAGATTTCCGAAATACTGATCAGCTTTTGTTATTTATGTTACGGGATATCTAGGGATATTCAGTTGTTCTCCCCTCCCAAATGCTTTCTTAGATAAGAAATTTTCTAAGAATTTTCGAAAGTCAGAAATTTGTCTATCTCCTAAATTTTTCAAAAATTTTGGCGGAGTCTCCTTTGTATTTAGGAGCCCCGAAAATTTACAAAAAATATATATATGATAAAAGAAAGATATGGGCTCGCCGACCCCTTCGGTGGAGCAACTCTCAACACCGGAATCACGCAAGTAAATAATTGGGCTCGTCGACCCCTTCGGTGGAGCAACTCTCAACACCGGACCACGCAGTTATAAAAGAACAAAAGGAACTGGAGACTTTTACCTGAGCAAGCAATGGTTACCTTTCCTTTAGCAATTTGTCGGGTCGCGGCTTGCTAATAGTTTTGCAGTTTATCAAAATGAGCAAATGTTTATCCAACTATACTAGTTAATATGCAAGACTTTATAACATATATCTATATATGTATATGTATATGTATGTATATATATATATATATATATATGTATATATATCATGTAGATAGTATAAAGAAAATCAAATCAACCAAAACTCTTCAATATCAACATTTTAATTTTTGTGCATAAAGTAGGAAAATGTAGAAACGAGACTTATTTCTAAATATGAACACACAACATTGAGTACTTAATAGTAAGTAGAGAAGCGCAAAGTCCTTGTACTTTTACCTTTCCGGCGTGCGGTCCAATTGTTCAGTTCCAATGTGTATGTCAAACTTACCCTTGGAGAGTTCCATGTTCATGTATGTTTATGTGTTCATGGAAATTCAAGTCCAAACAGTTCAGGTCCACAATCAGTTCCTTTAGTTGTGCATACTTACCCGTGATATGCCACAAATAATAGTTCCAGTGCCAAATTTTAATTTCTTTGCCTATGTCTATCAAAATTGAACATTTACTAGAAATCAGAATTTGCAAAATTTTAAATATCTTGAATTGGGTTAAATGCTACCAAATTTTCAGAATTAAAATCATAATTTAGCGAGATTACCCTAACTTACATTCCAAATCATAATCTTTGTGAAAAGAAGAAAATTTGTATCTAACATGAAACTTCAGGTTTATATTATCCTATACAAGTTCCAATTCCTAGTTTAAACTTATCATAAAAGAAAATTTGTATGTTCTTAACTTAAAATTCAGAATTAAATATGAATTCCTAATTATTCAGAATTAACTTGGATAAAAAACTTTATTAGAGAAGGAGGAGAAGAGGACTTGCCTTGGATTGGGAATGACCTAGGCTTCTCCACAAACCCTAATTTGAACCCAATAGCAAAATAACAACCCTTGTTAGTACTCTAACCTAGTTTGAATTGGAAATATAAGGATTGGGAAAAGAAGATGAGGATTACCTAGGGTTTTCCTTCTTGGAAATTGAAGTGGAAGAGGAGGAGGATGAAGAAGAGGGGGTGGTGGAGATGGCCGGGGAGGGGGCGGCCGGCGGCGGCGGGCGGCGGCAGGTGGCGGCAGCGGCAGCGGGCGGTTGGGGGGGGGGGGGGGGGGTCGGGTGCGTGTGTGTGTGTGTGTGTGTGTGTGTGTGTGTGTGTGTGTTTTCTTTCTTCCTTTCTTTTGTGTGTGTGTGTGGTTTATATAGAGGGAAAGGGGGGTTATATGGAGAGAGGGTGCTGGTGGTGTTGGGGTTTTGGGTGTGTGTGTGTTTGTGTGTGTGTGTGTGGGGGGGGGGGGGGGGGGGGGGGGGGGGGGAGGGGGGAGAGAATTATATAGAGAGAAAGGGGGTGAGGTGTCCCCCTTCCACACAAGTCCATAGGACACATGGGGGAAACTTGGCCCCTTAGGTTTTTATGTTTTTAGGGACACTTGGTCCTACCTAGAGTTAGGGTTAGGGACACTTGGTCCTACCTAGAGTTAGGGTTAGGGCATGACATGGAAATAAATAAATGACAATAATAATAATACTAATAAAAATAATTATCATAATAATAATAATAATAATAATAATAATAATAATAATAATAATAAAATAAGAGTATGACAGTCCGAATACCTCTAGTGGTAAAATTTCTGCTCTACCGGAATCTCCTTGCCGCACACGACGTATAGAGAGTGACCCTCGACTTAGCTCTGCCCAGAGCAACAAAAGAAGAACGAAAAGCTTCGGAGAGAATGAGAATTTTGAAGAGAGTTTATGTAAAGAATTTTCTGTGTACGGAAGAAGAGAGAGGATCTGATTTATATAGGCCGAATTCCTACGTATAGGAATAATGGTGAATTAAATCACCCAATTAAGTACCTAACGTTACATAATAAAACAAATGAAAAACATGTGATATATTGTATCTGGACAGGAGTTAATATGTGAAACGTTATAAATTTAATGGGTTTATAACTGTCAGAAATAAATGAGAAGGAGAAAAAAAAAAATTAGGATCTCAGCCCGAATTCGAAGAGAAAATTGAATCGGCATTCGACGGCCTCCAGATATGGACACGTACCCGCATCCATTAAGCGCGCTGAGCCGAGCCAACCTGGGGCGGAGACTACGTCGCGCGCGTGTGGCGCATGGGCTTCACACAATAGTTTAATAAAATAAGAATAAAGAAGGTGTTATATGTACCAAAAAAAGTTTTTTTTTTCCAACCGCTGTGGGACTATCATGAGGAAGTCGAGCTTTTGCAAATTGCAAGCTCGTGTGTGTGTGAGTGAACACAACACACACATAGAGCCAACACGTACGTGGAAGATAAACAGTATTGTTAATTTCTAAATGGAAAGTGTGAAGTCTTATCATATTAATTAATGTTTTGTCCGCGCTAATGTTGGGGGACGTTATACAAAATGATGGTCAAAGTTTTGGACTGATAAGCCCCCCCCCCCCCTCCTTTTTTTTAGGAGTTTATTTTTATCCATCCACCCAAATTTGGATAAATATTCACCCTTTTACTCAATGGTTGTCAGTAGCATTTTTATCTAATATAAAATTAGTGTACGAGTGGTTTGGTGAACAATCATTCTAATTTTGATGAATGAACAAAAATATACTATTTTTTTTAGTGTGACATGTTGAAAACGAGAGGAGAAAGAAATAAGAGAAAAATAATCAATGACTACCTTATGTTTGATATTGGGACTCATGGAATGAATTTTGTTATCCACCTGCCTTTTGAATTACCATGATATTTGGATTATGCTATCAACTAGAATTTATGTTTCAAGGATGAATTTATTTATTTATTTCACATTTTTATAGAACTTTTCCATAGAGTAACATATTTCATTAGTCAACCACCTATGTGGTTGAGTTAGAACGCGTCTGTTCCACTTAATTGTCCGAATTCAAATCGAAATAGGGGTGTATTATTCCTTCTATATAATAACAAAAATGATATTTGGTCCGTCGTTGGGGAGTGACCACGCTAGCTCTCGTCCGCGTGGCAGCCAGTCATTGACCCCCTTGCTGGCACGGACCTATTCCGGACCAGGGGGCCAATGGTTGCGCACCACATGGCCGTGGACCGATGCGAGCACCTCCAGTAGCGGATAAAATAGCAGCATAGATATAATAAATAGTAAAAGTTGGAGGAAGTGGGATGAATAGGTATATATGTAATGCAACATGTGTAATTTTTTTCCCAAAATTATATATAATTCTAAAAGGTTGATCCTAGAATTGAATTAGTTAATTGTTAATTGTGTACAAATTGTACATGTTCAAATTTATTGTTTCAAGTATAATAAATACCTCACTGATCGTTGACAAACTTAAATCCATTTTGAACCAAATGTGCACCCTTTGTCTAAACTCGAGCCTGACTCAAAGTGTTACCAACGTGACAATTTGAACCCAAGGCAAGTGCTGACGATTTCTCCTAACTACCAAAAAGAATAGCAATTTAATGTTTCCACATTAAGTTTGGATTTGACATGAATTTAAACCTAGTTGTCAAAAAATATAAAATTGAATAGCTATTGCACAGCAGTCATAGTGATACGAAACTTTCGAACGGAATGTGCTTCTAGGTTTGAAGTTTACAAAGTCGGAAAGATACACGTAATGTATGGCTTGAAAGCAGCACATGGTGTCGTTTCAAATCCATCCATCGTCGAGGAAGCCGGTGGTGCTTGAGTTAATTTACTATGCGAGAGAAAATATGGAACACAAGATAGAAAAATTGGATAGTTGAAAACTTCCACTATGCTAGAGGAAAATACTAAATATTTGGTGGTTAGAAACAAAGGAGGTCTCCCCCTAATTTAATTTCAAGGAATTTACATTGATGGATAGGATCATGCCAAGTATTGCCGAGTGTCCTAAATCTAATGGCTAGAACTTTCTAGATCCTAGATATCTAGGATGTAAGTAAAGAAAAGTATTTACAACCATAAAAAATATCTAGCTTTCTAAAAATTGTAAAAAAAATCATGAGGCTTCGAGTCTCCAGATGCAATGAATATTACTAGGAAGTTATCAGACGCAATGAATATTACTTAGAAGGTTATAAGGAATATCCATGAAAGATATCCAAGGAATCCTTAAATGAGGGTTTGCTTGGATTGAGGGAAAAAAAAAAAAAGCAGGGTTAAGTGGGATTAAATGAGGGAGAGTTAAGCGAGGAGGAGTAGAGTTAATACATAGAACCTACCTTACTTGGATTGGAGGAAGAGTTAAGTGGAGGGTGTTTAATAACTCTTGCTTGGATTGGAGGTTTTTAAGTGAGAGGGTGATTAATAAAAACTAGCATATGTGCACGTGCTTTGCACGTATTTTAACATTTCTTAATTAGTTTAGGAAGACCAATGGATAGTCTTCCTAATTACTAAGTTGTCCTTATTAAAATTAATGAACTATTTTTAATTAGTATAAGTATGTAAGGGTATTTTCGGAATTCAAAAGTTTCACCATCTAAGTTTTCCTATTATATAGTAGAATAGATATGATAGTTACCAAAATAATCTTATTACATATGTCATAAAATTAAATTTGATTAAAATTTTAATTAAAACTTGTCAAAATATCTTCACAAATTAAGAAGCTACGGATTAACATGTTGAGAAAAAAAATGGAGAAAAAAATTACGATATTTTATAAACAAATAAGGGACATTTATGACTTTTTAAACAAAACCCCTAAATCATCCTCGTTAACCCTCCGATTGGGGTTAAAAAAATGGACAAAAGAGAGTGAAATAAACCCTCACTTAACCCTCTATAACCCTCCCTCCTAGACCTCCACCCTCAAACCAAGCATGCTTTTATTTTTCCTCACTTAACCCTCTTAACCTTCAATCCAATCAGACCCTAATAGTCCATGCAACTCTAGAATATTCTGGAGGCTTCCGATTAATTACTTGGCTTGATAGGCTATGCAAAGCTATCTATGTAGAGTTAAAAATCTTGTGCATGAGACGCCGAACATGGCTTGGTAAGGACCAACCCTAGAGAGACCAAGATTGAACATGCGACTTGGCTCAATTGCAGCCCTAGGAAAGATCATCTTTACAAGCCCTAGGAAAGATCATTTTTTTCTCACCGTCTTAGACCATTTTTTTGTGGTGAAAACAACTTGGATTAACCAAAAAGAGATCATTTGCCTGTGGAATTAACCAAAAAATTATCATTTTTCCCTTTTGTCCATGTTGCCACCTAGGGATGGCAATGTCCCCCCGAATTCGACGGAGACCCGATTTTTTACCCGTTGGGGACGGATTTGGGGATTTAAAAACGGAGATGGGAGCGGGGATGAAGATTAAAATAATTTCTCGGTCGGGTTCGGGGATGGGTATAGTACTCCCCGCCATATGTGCAACCCATTGGAAATGATATGATTCATGATCTATCTAATATATATTTTATGAAAACCATGTTTTATTAACATATTTACTTTTTTTTGGAACGAAAATAATTTTTTCAGCTTATCATGTACATAAAAAATTGTTAACGGACGAGAGACGAAGACGAGAAAATTTGGCCCCGAAAGTGTTAATGGGGCTACGTCGGGGATGGGGACAAAAATTAAATCCGATGGGAAAAGGAAATGGAGATGGGGATTCAAATACTACTAGGGGATGGGGATGGAGGATATGCTCTCCGGCCCCAACCCGTCCCGTTGCCATCCCTATTGCCACCTGTAACAGCAAAAAAATGTACCATTTCAAAGGGAGACAAACTAGCATCAGATACTTCAAAAGTTAGACAACTTCCATTTGGATCCGTATATCCGTATTCATGTAAACAAATTATATGAAGCAAGAAGAAACTGAACATCCTTGAAGGAACTTTCTAAAATATGTGACAGTAACCATAATGATCAGTAGACAAAAGCTGGTTAACACATCACCTTACACTCATAAATTTGGAAATTGCTTGTTCAAATGGAAGAAGCAATTGACCCCTGGAGCCCAGATTCCAGGCTTCTGCATTCAACATCAACATAGACTGCACCCTATACTGGTGATCATGACTGAGCAATAATGCAAAAGATGCAGAAACACATTTTACATTCCTTCATGAATAAAATACATCAACAAACTGGGATATTCAAGAATGTTAATAGTAACCTGATTCAAAAACCAGACAAATGAAAATAGATTTTTCTAACGCACTTAATTGCATCGAAAATATCATTTATCCAAGTAATTACCCAGATTGGGGGGGGGGGGGGGGGGGATCGAGTAGACAGCCAGTAAACTGAGCATGAAAATCATTAAAACCTCCAAAATACCTTCACCGCGTTAGAAATGTATTCAACCAAAAGTGCTCAATAAAGTTTAGTAAATATATGTATATTGACAGAACTATTTGACAAGTTCCATGTTGTTCAATGCTCACCAGAAAGCTCTGTCTTTGTTCTCTGTTATAAACCCTATGGGCTATACACAATGTTCCCAGTTGCTATCCTCTGAAATAACAGCAATCAGTGCCTCCGGCTGGCTGAATAGCGCCTGGACCGCCTACTTCTAGCAGGCACAAACCAATTGTCTTCGCAGGCCCTTCTGGACCCGTTCCTCCTGAGCTCGTACCCTATACTATGCATGTCTTCACAAATTTCATGTCTCGAGAGAGACGCCATCCCAGGCAAGATGTCCTTCTGGAAATCTTTTACCGCTCTTACCCTTCCCCTTCCCCTCCTAAGCTTCTCAACCCTAGCGTCATCTCCTGCTCCGCTCTCAAATTCTTTTGTCGGCATTATGTATTTGCTTTTGATCTCAGATAATTTCAGAGTCATAGACGCGAAAGAATCAGAGGAATACTGAGGCTCGTCACTCCTATCTTCTTCTTCATCGTCTATGTTCACGGTTGGTGCAGTATTGCCAGACTTGTCCACAAGAGAGAATGACTTCTCCAAGGCAATACGTACGAGTGCCTCAGCTGCCCCGGTGACTGCACAGTCCATTTCTGTTGCTTGATCCTCGTGATGCGGATTAATTTGTTCACTAGCCCAAGATTCCAAATGTGTTGTTCCAGAATTTTCCCCAACACTTTTGTCTTGTGAACTGGTGTCACAGCTTCCACAAGTCATGCGATCGCACTTGCTTTCAGTAGGAAATTTTGCAACAGGGGCATCTTCCTTCTCATCTTGAGCTATGGCATGGCTCGACACAGTATCCTCTTCATATCCCCCATGATTCGCTTGCTTTATTTCTATTTCATTGTTGGACGTGGTAATCGAAGTCTGCCTTCTGCTGTCACTATAAGTGATAGAGGGCTGTTTAACCGATGATGAGTTTGCATTCTCCTCAATTGTCTTACTGAATTTTGTGGATGACAACGTTGTTACTCTGGTGCTGTTTCGAACTCCTGCATTAGAACTAGAAAATTCTTCAGCTAGGGTTCCAGGGTATTCTGCTGAGCCAATAGAATTAGATCCCTCAACCTTATTGCCCCCCTCGTGTTTGCGACTCTGGATGGTTTCTCTAACCTTTGAATTATCTAACTGACAACCATCTAACCACCACTCACGATTCTTCCCCTTTGAACTTTCCAGGGCAGGATTTGGAGCATAAGGATTTAGTGTATCACAGGTTACTCTAGAACTGCTGCCTTGATCTCTCCAAATTTCTTGTTGAATGACTGATGAACTCGAGGATGGAGAAGTAAAGGTCATTATAGGATTGTTGAAATCATGAGAAGATTCATCATCTTGAGAAGATTCATCATCTTGAGCTATGTTAAGGTCAATAAGCAGTGGTTTTGATGAAGGTGGTGGTGGTTTCTGGTTCAAGCCAATTGACACATCAATAGAAGCAACAACATTGGTTTCACAAATTCCTGCAAAAATAATAAATAAGAAAGAAAAGTTTAAATATAAGTAATAATACAATGACTCGATAAAGGTATGACTCATAGGCATCAACTACAATTAAGAGGACACTAAAAACTAGAACGTTTACCAAAGTAGAATATAGCACAAGTTGAGATGAAACAAGAAAAGACGAAGCATGAATTGAATCTAACAGAAAGGTCTATAATAACATTGACTTTAATTGCTCAATGGTAAGTATAACAAGTAAGAATGATGCGAAGGATGCCTGAACGGAAGACCATAATGAGAATAATGCATATCCTCCGACTTCTCTGTGCTAGACTAAAAGCACTTCTCGAGCACTATAAGCTATCTGCTAGTCCGCAGATATTTATTTCCTCAATGAAGTTGCATTCACATTTTTCTATTTCTACCTATGCTTAACCACTAACCACTTTAATAAAGAGTATACGAAAAAGGACTAAAAAATGATTTCATCTTCAATGGAATCAACTGCAAAACGAAGAATCTAAAGAAATTTGTCCATAACATTCAACCAAGATAGTCCAAGGAGCTATAACCAAAATATTTCTTAGCTTCTTTTAAGGAGATGACAAGGTACCAAAGGTTGGGCAGCACATACGTCAAGAACTTTGGCAGGGGAGGGGAATTCCTGGATTCAAGACCCAAGGTGATAGTATGTGACTGGCGTTTATTCTAAAAAAAGAAAAAAGAAAAAGAAAAAGAAAATGGAAAATGTAGGAACTACTTTCTCTTCCTATGCCATTACAACTGTAGATTTCCCATTGAAGATGAGTACCATAAAATGTTTTCTTCTGCTGATTCAATAACGATTAGCTTACTTCTACTCAGTTGCTTATTCTCTAGGAGCACAGAGGTCTTCTTTAGAAAGTTCAAAATGCATGAAAAGTGGACAAGGAATTCATGGCAGTTGCTAGAGCGGTAAAGAGGGGCGTGAGATAATGGTAGGAATCGCTCCTAGGAAAGACAAAGCAGTCGGAGCAGCCGTTGAAGATAGATTTACCCCATGCTACGACTGGGAATGGGGGAAGGCATAATAGAATGTCCTCCAAGGTAAAGAAATATAACCACATATTCCCACCATCCAAGCTTTTTCCCATTAGAACAGGATCTGCTACGAAGAAAGAGAAAGCTCCCCAGATGAACTGATAGCTTTATGAACATCTGTCAACCACTGTGATGGTGCGAGTTCCGAGCAACTATGAAGTATCAACAAGAAATGGCACTTCCAGAAAGTTACAGAGCCAGTTAACAAGATAGTAGTCCTGCCTTCTTAGTTTTGCAGTTTAACCTCATGCAACCAAGGAGCACCATCCAAGTTCCTCTAGGCTGGAAAAGGATCTTACATGAGAGGTAAGATGACACAAATTGTTGTAGAGAATTGCATTCATCTCTATGGTTACCTTAAGACAGCCAAAAGACATGATATTTCCGAAGCATCTTAATGCATATTCCTCCTCCACAACTTTAGCAAAATTGATGAAATATGTTTGAAAGAGCTTGCATGAGGGATGAGGAACAGCATGCAATCCATAGTGACTTCAAATAAACAAGGTGCAGGATGTTGGTCAGCAGTTTACAAGGGTATCCTAAAATTTGAGCCTCCAAAAAACAAAAGGTTCAGAAATGATGAAAGTGTAGTCAAGGTGATCAAGCATACTTCATGCAATACTTGTACATACTTTAGTGAGACATCATCCATCATGTGCATGACAAAAATATTTGAACCCAAGTCACAAAACAATTAGAAATGAGGAATTCAAATGCCCAATCAAGGTTGGAAAAGCAATAATCACATCACACATACATACATACACAATAAAGGTTGCTTGTTATAAACAAATGGTTAATCGAGAATACTCATTAAGACTGAGCCTAGTATTTGTACAACTATATAAGAAGTTGAGTTATTTCTTGGATGACTTAGTGTACACGTTGAGTTGAATTGCTAAAACGAACATGCAGATGTTGGGTAGTTATGATATGTGCTAAAATGAACCAGCTTACATGCAGATTTCACGGAGTGGATATCTATTGGAAAATGTTATACTTAGAAACTGTTGGTAGTTATGACATCGGTATCAGTTGCATGTTTTCCTTCATTAACCAAATCACAATTCAGTTTCCCAGAGTATAGTTAAATTGGTATGGATGACTTTGTTAATCCCAATCGTATACTGTTGAAAGAATAAAAAACTCGTGCAACCCACACACAATGTTCAGGTTACCGTTAGGACTGTTACTTAATAACCCAAGGAAACCCAGGCCCCCACCAGGTTTTATCCGAACCAGACCCGTGCCCGTCTTTGGGTGGGTAGGTTCCAGTCCTCAAATGGGTTCGGTAGGGTTCAGTTACACATAAATTCTACCCGACCCTAGCTCGGACCCGATCCCAATGCAAAAAAAATAATAATTAGAGATACGAATAAGAAATATAAGATTTAGTATTTCTTAACATGGATTGTGGCAAAATACAAAGACCCGAATGGACATGAAGCATATAGTGGTAGGGCCGGCTCCAAAACCTGGATACGTAAGACTAATGGGTCTGAGAGTACCAGTACCTAGATCCGACCCAATAACAATCCAAATGAGCACCCTTAATGTGTGTATCCACTATCCGCATGAGATGAAAAGGTAGGAACAATACACAAATGGAACCAAGAGCCTTTAACGTATTCATGTAACTGGTTTCCTCTTTCCTCTTTATCTGTCATGTCCTACATTCTGAACCAATTAATGAAGGAAGAAATGAAGGTAATATACAAGGCTGATGAAGAGTACTTGAAGAAATAACTGTTTATGTAGGTAATGAAAAATGTAGTACGTACTTGAGGATTTGCAATTGTCTGTTTTGGTTCAGTTTTCTAAAGTTCTTGGTTGTTCTTAGTCCACATTATCCATTCTTCTATTTGTTGAAGGAGGCAGGTTTCACTAGCACAATAATTTGTGTGATACTCTTTAATAACAGATAGCCGACATACACATGCATACCTCCTCAAGTTCACATCGAGATTCTCACAAACTAAGGACAGTTCTCAGGGCGCTGTATTCAAGCATTTCCTACTAGTTACTAATGAAACAACTTATTACAAGCTATTTGTCGATGTTTAATGAACAGGGGAAATTTCTCTACTCTTATAAGGGCATGCATAGGAATGAGTGAAAGGAGCACATCATATGGACCAAAAACCACAATGAGGAACCAAGTCAAAAAAAGAAAAGAAAAACCATTCATGAGGAGCGCTATCTAAGCTACTTACAAGAATTAATAAAAGTTCTGCTGAACTATTTACAAATTGTGGTGTACCATGCAATCTTTGATCAAGTTCGACTTCAATTCATAGTTTAAGTTTGATGCTTTAGTCACTGGCATCCTACCAAGAACACATGAGAAACCAAATGATGGTGGCTAAAGCACTTGTACATGACAATTGACATAAGTGGAGTTGCTGGCAGTGTTTTTTCTTCTTCTAATAGATAATCTATAAAAGATTAGGCATTTCTACAATCATATCACTTAACAATTGTAACTTGTTACCATACACCCTTAAAAGTAACAAGACTATTCTACCCCCTACCTTCTTCCTCATGTCTAACACAAACCCTAAGTTGCTACTTTCTGCCTGTCATGCCCCTCCCCAACCCCACCCGACTCTCTCATGTCCAAGAAATGTTTTTGTGCAATATTGTTTCTCATTTTTTAAATACATGTCTTATTGTGTACGACAACAACAGGAAATATGTGTGTATCTATATTATCAAACACATAGTAGGTACCATCTTAGACTGTGTTTGAAAATCTCTTGAACTGAACCTGTTAGGCAATGGACTAACAATGCATATTAAGTCAACCTAACAAACAAAACAGCCATTCAAAGAAACCCCAGAAATATAACACAAAAAGAAAAAAAAGAAGTAAACCCTTTAGGTATTTGATAGTAGGAAGTTAACATGAAAACATTGTGTAAATGAGTTAAGAGACTAGGCATTGAGTAAATAGTCAAAAAAAAGTTTTCACAGATTTAAACAAATCCAGGCTTCCGACCAAGATCTTGGAGCAAAATTTTCATGTATATGATCAAACAGTGAATGAATGAAGAATGTATATTATTCGCTCATTCTTTCGTATCTGATCATAACTCCTTTGTTGCATATATAACTCCAAAGTAGTCCAAACAATAGCAGGAAAACATCTGAAAACTAAGGGTGTGTTTGGTAGGAGAGAAAAGTGGGAGGAAGGAAAATAGAGGGAAAAGTGAAGGAAAAGATTCATTTTCTCTTGTTTGGTATGGAAGGAAAATAGGAAGGAAGGAAAAGTGGAGGGATTACTTTTCCTTCATAACCTAAGAAATCCAATCCCCCCAAAAGTGGGAGGAAAAGTGGAAGGAAAAGTGGAGGCTTGTATTAATTAACAATTATACCCCCATATGAATGTATTATTTAAAAATTATTTATGAAGTCAAATGGTAAATAAGTGTTTTTAGTTGAGGGTAGAATTGGTAAACCCTATATTTTTTACTTTCTTTCCTTCCACTTTTTCTTTCATACCAAACAAAGGAAAATGCATCTCTTAACTTTTCCATCCTTGCTACCAAACACAAAGGAAAGAAATGATCTTTCCTTTCCATATGGAAGGAAAATAAATCTTTATCTTTTTCCTTCCTTCCACTTTTCCATCCTTCCTACCAAACACAGCCTAATGCCAAATTTTACGTCAAGTCACCTTAGAGATTCAGCAGAACCTCTTGATTAGCAATGGAATTTCACCTTCCAAATGCTTTGTAGAACTGATAGTATTTAATACGAAGTCCAATCAGCACGGACCATTTATTCGGTTGGAACCTAGAAATCCTACTGAAATTGTATATGCACGCCTCAAAAGTGGGGTAGAAATCGGATCGTGTTGTTTGCACAATCTCAGCTTCCGAATCTTCTTTTCCAGGTACAACTGCATGTAGGAAAGGCTCTGAAAGAAAAATGGAGGCCTGAAAACCCTTTTGTGTTTGGTAGAAGCTTATAAGTTTTGCATTTGAAAACCATTATCGCCCATTAAATTGCTGATCTTCACTAGTACCAATATATAGAGCAGAATTTTCATAACTCAACTTCAGCTAATTTTAGCTACTGAAATTTTCCTAGGACCATCTGTTCTGGATTCACAGTCTATTCTATGAAACATAACAGTCGTCTGATATGCATGAAAGAATATTCCTTTCTGGAATACTATAGTGATTTTCTATAACAGAAGAAAGATTCAAAAGGCAGGTGAATGGATTTGTTGGAAATTGATAAGATTGTGTCATTGACATTGAGATGAGAAAATTCATTTTTCGTATGAGCATATGCAATCGGTAAAGGTCAAGGATAAAACAGAAGACGAGGGAATGGCTGGGATGTCAAGAGAGAGAGGAGTGAAGTTCACGAATACTTAAAAAAGTTTATTTCTTTTTAAAAAAAAAACTTCATATTGACAGTGACCCTATGATGTCGGTAGAGCTGATCAGAACTTTCAGAGACCTGTCGGTAATGGTCTTCTGTCCTGTTTCTTTCTGTCCCAAAGCCCTTGGTTATGGTCTTTCCTGTTTCTAATAATCACACAGCGCTAAAAATTCAATAACTAGCCAGGAATAAGTAACAGATCATATGTAAACCCCAATCGCCTTGTTCATGGAATGCAATGCATGTAGAAGAAATCTCAACTGAACATAAGGGGCACACGTGGAATGGGCTCAATTATAAATTGCATAAACTAAAGTGAAGCAATGTATAAAGCTAGCTTACTCGTACTTGCCGAACTTTTTGTGATTGAGAAACCATCTGTAAAGGCTAAGAAGCCAAGAAAAACATAACCAATCTTAGAGGCCGTCCCGCTGGAATTGGAAGACCCTAGTAATTGGATTAGGGATAACGAAAATGTACAAATATCCATTACTTTGAAGCTAGGGAGCACGGACACTCCAAAAATATGGGTCGTGTCGGACACGTATTGGACATGCATTGGAAACAACCCGGACACTCCAAGATACATTAGGACATACCAAAATAAGTTCCATTTCCATGTCGCTGTGTCCTTATGTGTTGTGTCGTATCCGTGTCCGTGCCGAAGACCGATCACGGTACTTACCGTGAAAGGCAGTCCATTGGTTACAACATCGAGTGACATTAATGGTACTCATTCAAGTAGTGTCGGTCGCACAAAAACCCCAATTGGGAAACAAAAGGGGGGGAAAGAACCACCCATGTATCGAGTGGAGTCGGAGCCTTGTGCAGACACACGAATATGGAGACAAAGCAAGCATGCTATGAACTTCCATTGAGGACAACTGACAATCTAGTTCCCAGCTAACATGAATTAAATATCACTACTCTGTCCAAACGAGTCGCCTAAACTTGAACTTCAAATGTAAGCATACAAAGAAAAGAACAAAAAAAAACTCACCCGAACGAGAATGGGGAGACGCCCGCTCTCCCCGTCTCTCGCCGCGCCCTGCGCGCATTGCAGCACGCGCGGGCGGAGCCTCGTCCCTCTCGGACTCGGCAGGCTCCTCCAGATCAATAACCTCGTAGCAGTGCAAGCTATGAACTGCGCGAGCCGCTGCCGATCTTGCGTTCTCGTTCGAGTCGATCGATCTCCCTTTCACTTCCTTCTCCTTCTCGGATTCGGAACCCACCTGATAATTCAAAAAAAAAAACTTCTCTGTATCAGTAAAAACATAACAGAATCATTAACAAACACATTTCCAAATTTTTTTTCCTTGCTACCAAAATCTCCTTCTCCGCCCTTCGAGTCAGGTTCATCTGCGTCCAGTAAAGCCGGTGGAGCTCGCGAACCTGAACAAAAATAAACAAATATTCTCTCAAATTAGAAGAAAAAAAAAATATACAAACAAAATAATTTTTTTTAAAAAAAAGCTAACGACCTGGCTCCTGAAGATGATCTCGTGCTGAAGAATTCTGCGGCGGAGCGCGTCCTTCGCCGTCTCCGGCTCCGGCTCGAGGAGCCGGTTCAGGTCGAGATCGTCGGTCATCAGCATCACCACACTCCTCCTCAAATCAAGAAACTAGAAGGAGAAGGAAGGAGAATGAAGAAAAGAAGGTTTCGTACATATACATGGGCAAGTGAGTGAGTGGAGACATAAAAGGAAAGAAGGAGGAAGGGAATCTGAGGGAGTAAAATCTAGCCTTTTTGGGAAAAAGAAAGGAGAGAGAGAGAGAGAGAGAGAGAGAGAGAGAGGGATCGGGATTATTATTGGGTTTCAGAAACTTTTGTTTCCAAAACCCAAAACAAAAACGAAGAAAGAGAGAGAGAGAGAGCAGTGGTGACTGGCGAGTGAGGGGACCAGTTGGCAAAGGCAAGGATCTGCTGCTGCTGCTGCTATTTTATTCCCAATATGTTCCTATTTTATTTATTATTTATTTTGAGGAGTCCAAAGAGTCTTTCCCCATGCGAGTGTAACCAACTTTGTGGTGCGTTTGGATGTCCCATTTTGCCCCTGCTCCTACTTAAGTTTGTTTCTTTCCTCTTGGGTCTCTTTCAATGAGAGGGACCAACACTTGCAAGTTATTTTTTTTTTTTTTTACTGGGTTTACTAGATTCTTATGTTCCTTTGGACCAAGATGTTTCAAACTTTCCTTCACCTATTTTTACTAGAAGGTGTGGGAGGAGCATCATAGTGTTGTAGAATTAAATGTTACGATCCCACAATTTTAGTATCTAGAATTCATGATCTAACGTGGGCCGGCTCGAGCCGACGCAAACGCATATTAGATCGGATTTGATCAGGTTTGAATCAGATCGGATCAACCCAATCAAACACTCTATGTCTAGCTTTGACCCAAACATTAAAACCCAGCACAAGTGCCTCGCCCTCTCTCTCTCTCTCTCTCTCTCTCTCTCTCTATATATATATATATCTCTCTCTCTATATATATATATATGGAAAAAATTTCAAAACATCCCATATAAAAATTTGTATTGATACATGTCAAATTTGAATCATTGGATATTAATCCAATGGTTCAGATTAAAGCCGAAGTCAAAGTAACAGGTAAAGTCAAACTCAAAGTAAACACCTTTCACAATTGGAAAATGTTTGGTTTACAACCAAACTTTTACAACCTTCTTACAACTTACACCCATTTGGCCCACATGTCAGAAAATGAGTGAGTGGTTGTAAGAAGGTTGTAAATGTTTGGTTGTAACTGTAGCATTGCTCTTCACAATTTATACTTTACCATTTTAAGAATTTGACTGTGCGATAATTATTTGCACTATTTTGTCCCCGTGACCGTAGTCCGTTGGGAACGGTTGAGCATCCCGGCGCAGTGACGCGAGTTCGAGCCCCCTTGGAGGCATGCCCCCAAGTACCATTAAGAAGTGGACACCCTAAAAAAAAAATTATTTATGGATGGTGCAATTTCTGTTTTTAAATTTGTTTTCACGTGAAATTGATTTGTTCACATTTCAGAAAAGTGTGAACATTAGTACTTTTACCTCTTTTATTGGGAAAAATCTTACTTTCTAATAAATGTTTACAAAATTCAATTATATTGTCCTTATTCAATATGCTACAGAAGACTCCCGTATTCATATAATTTTTACTTCCTAATTTTCAACCTTAACTTATTTATTTTATATTGGTTCTCTTTTTCAACATGCTAGGAGTAGTTGGAATATACTACAAAAAATTTGACCAACGTAATTATGACAAATAATATGTTTATTAATACTAGTCTACATGTACGTGCTTTGCACATATTTTAATTAAAATATCATAAGATCAGCTGTCGCTTTCTGTCTTTTTCAGATGATTATTCATGTGTGTGCTTTGTGCTTTCTTTTTACAATGCCAAGAGATCCGAAATACGGATTTTTTTTTTATAATTCTCTATTGAGAATACCTTTGAAAAATAGTAAGGATAGAAAAATTTATTACCATTCGAACATGAAGAGTTGTATGGAAAATGAAACTTCATAGCATGCAAACTTTATTGTTTTGGCTTTAAACATAAATGACATGCAAGTCTTTATAAAATACTCGAGGGTATTTTAGGAATTCAAAAGTTTCACCATCAACTTTTCATATTATATAGTAGAATAGATAATTCAAATTTAATAATATATAAATAAGATTATAATCCTTTTTGTAATAGCGAAATGAAATTATATTTGGGCTAAGGTGGATTCCGCTCCACCCAAATTTTTTTTTAATATGAGTCAATCCACACATCAGCTCTTCAACTCAATCCACTCCTCATCAAATTTCTAGTTCCATCGTTACTTTTTTTAGTATGGTATTTATTATAGTCATTTTTTATTATGATTCACTAGCATGTAACATGTATGTACGTACTTAGCATATATACACACGCAAAATGTCTTGTCAGTCGACTAGTGTAGATTAATTCAATGAAAATTTTTAGATTCATTAACTACTTGAGTCGAATAAGTATATGCACATTTATGGTTCATTTATGTCCATTCATTCATGGTGGTTTGCATTTGCAATTGCGAGGAGATAAAGATCTGTTGTTCCAAATTTGATGTCCACTTTTATGTTCTATTTCCTATGTATATATATATGGGTTACACCATTAAAAATTATTATTATTCTAAATAAGTGGAATTTATATATACTTAGAAGAAAAGTGGACACCAAATCTTAAATAGCAGATCCCATTCTTACTGATTAATAGATTGCCAATATGCTCTATCATTATTTTCCATGTTCTTTGTGAAGGCATAGTGATCATCCAATCATCCAAGCCCCTGCGAAATTGGATTTACACGACAAGAGCATCTCCAACCCTATTGTGAGTTTAGAAAAAATGGTTGTCACATAGGAATGACAAACTTTCATTCCAAAAATTCTTCTCCAATACAAATGTAGAATAAAACATAAAGTTGACATGGCAATGACATGGCAAAGAGAATGTGAAGTTGGTTGTCTATATCTAGATAATTCACTTCACAATGACTTTGTCTCCACATCATCAATTATGAATAGAAATATTTATAAAAAAGTTGAAGAAGTGGAGGAGTTGCCTTGGAAGTTTGAAAAAGTACTTTTTGTTGTCTCCTCAATACTTTTGCATTGGAGAGAGTTTTTCTATCTCATTGTCTTTTGAGATATAATTTTGCCACATAAACAAGACATTGTCTTGTGGCTCATGCCACATAGGAGCCACATAAGACTCACAACACTTAACAACACAATAGGGTTGGAGATGCTCTAAGATTTTTATTTTATGTTCCTTGGGCCACGTTTGCTTCGGGAAAATAAAATATGGGAAAGAAAATGTCTTCTTTCTTTTCTATATGTAGATGTCAAAGGTCTATGTTTGGATGCCAAAGAAAGGAATAAAGAGTGTTTGGTTCAAGTTTTGGAAATTTGGAAATGAATTTTGAATCCGAATAATGTTATGATTACAACCATTTTATAAACAAATGCTATCTGGCCGGACTCCTTTGGAGGCGAGAGGGGGAGGTGAGCTGGATGTGACCATGTTAACAGGGGAGAGTAGGTTGAAGGTTGTAAAGGATATATAAGTAAACTTAGCATTATTCTTGGAATATCTTATCCATTTTTATTATATCTAGGATTGAAAATTAGTGAGGAATACGAGCGGCTTCATATTCCTAGCGACTTGGAAAAACTGTTCCCAAGTCCTCCTTGAAAATAATTTTGCTTTCCTATAGGATTGTGGTTTGGATATCTTGTTTGGACGGTAATATACTCTCTTTACTTTTAAATTCCAAATTCTATTCTAATCACGTGAATTTATATAATAGTAACATCATGAATTAATAAAATAATATATATTTTGAACGGTAATACCCTTTTTATTTCTAAAATTTAAACTTCTGTCATAAACATGTGAATTTAGGTATTACAAGCATCATGAAATTAATGAAAGAAAATTTATGAAAAATTAAACAAATTAATATTTTTATTCCTGTGTGAACCAAATACAGGAATGGAAAAATTAAATTGTTTTGACTACATATTTTTAACCTAACAAAATATATGGGTATGAAGATGCTGAATATCTTTCTCATGAAAAATAAATAGAAAATTGATTCATAAGAATACAAAAATTTCATCCAATCGAGTTTTAAAGAAAAATAAGGAGGAAAATGATCCTCCAGTCGTCCCATAGATTCACTTTTCCACCCTTGATTATTTACTTTTCCTTACAATTTTATGCACTTATCCAAACACGGAAAAGAAATTTTTGTAATTACTGTTTTTTCTAAGGATTTATTAATACATTCATTTAAATTTATTTATATTAATATAAGTCTTTTAAATCTTATTAATTATTTACAAGCTTATATTTTATTATAAAACAGAGTTATAGTCATCCTCTATCGGCAGTTAACTAATATCGGATTAATTAGGTAGAAAGATCATATTTCCATCAGAAAATTTCAACTAGGGGGATTAAATTTCTCGTAATTATGTAAAAGATGAAAATTCTCGAAAATTTACACGCAGGAGGATCAGGCGCCATCGCAGATGGGGCAAAATGAAATCTAAAACCCGGCGCCATTGGTGATGGCGCCAAGTGTGGCCCGGCTCCATTGGTGATGGCGCCAAGAATGTTGTGGCTTTCTCCTCCAACGTTCGTTTTTCTAACGGTCATACCTATATAAAGAAGATAGATGTGAGAAAGTTATTCAAAACTCAACCAACTTCTCTTTCAAAGCTTAATCAACAGATTCTCTTCAGCATTTCTCCAGTTTGAAGCCCAACAATTTTTCAATATGGATCAAAGTCTAAGAATATTGTGCTCACATGGAGGTGCAGTAAGTGGGTTATCATATCAAGGAGGTTTTACTCAACTTCTTTTAACCGATCGTAGGAGTAGATTAGATAGCCTACACAGGCTAACTCGACAGTTTTTCTATTCACTATGAATTTATATTAAGACATGTTTTTAGTTCTCATTGTTTATTAATAGATTCTGAACGATAAATGGAGACAACCGGATGCCTGATCGACGACATCAATCGTCCATCGTCTACGTACTGGAAAGACATCCATTTCACGGGTATTACCGGTCACCGGTCTACCGATAGCAAAATGCTCATATGCCCAAGTCTAAGTACCAAAAAAAAGATCGAATTATTTCAGTTAATTATTTCATATGCCCAAATCTAAGTACCCAAAAAAAAGATCGATGGACAGTTTTTCTATTCACTATAAATTTATATTAAGACGTATGTTTAGTTCTCATTGTTTTTTAATAGATTCTGAATGATAAATAGAGACAACCAGATGTCCACAACGTGCCTGGTCGACGATATCAACCGTCCATCGTCTACCTACTGGAAAGATATTCATTTCACGGGTAATAACGGTCACCGGTCTACCGATAGCAAAATGTTCATATGGCCAAATCTAAGTACCAAA